>BRDA01014218.1:66449-84102 GCA_036984385.1 Crenuchus spilurus
TCTATCAGTAGTTTGATCAGAGGAGGATGGATCCCCTTTGTGAGTCTGGTTCCTCCCAAGGTTTCTTCCTCAAGCCTTGAGGGAGTTTTTCCTTGCCACTGTTGCCTCGGCTTGCTCACATCGGGCTTAGAATCAAATTGTCTGATACTGATTATGTAAAGCTGCTTTGTGACAACGTCCATTGTAAAAAGCGCTATATAAATAAATTTTGATTGATTGATTGATATTGAACACACTAGGCTGTAAAAACATGCCTGAAGCGGTGCAGCCCTAACCACAGCACCTGGGGAGCAGTTGGGGGTTAGGTGCCTTGCTCAAGAGCACTTCTGTCATGACCTGTCCAGGGATGGAACCGGCAACCAAGATCCCTAACCAAACGGCCACGCCTGTCTCGTATTTTTTATTTTTATTTTTTGACGTGGTACAGTACTGTTGTAAAGGCCTAATGTGGGTAACGACTCTTTGCATGTTAATTTGTACAAATCAGATAAACTCTTCTTGTCTTAACAGTGCTAATGTGGCTAACACTGCATGAAAACAAGTGCAGCTAATGAGCATGAAAGTTTTGCTGTCTGACAGCATTAGCTGAGATCATACATGTTTACAATCCCACAGTGATGCTTACTGATGAAAATACTTCAAGCAATGCTATTTTACTGAGCAGTGAATGACTAGCAATGTGGCTAACAATGAATGGATAATTATGGTAAAAACATTAGCGTTTACAGTAGCTGAGAACTTTTTATTGCCCAAATATCTTCTTTCTACTGTCTGTAGTAGAGAAAGTGATAAGGATAAATTAAAACTAAAGTGGTCATATTGAGGTTGCATGTTAGCTTTGTAGCTAACAGAATTAGCTTATTGACTGAAAACCACTTTGCCTGAGCCATTTGTTTAGGTAGCATAACCGTTTGGGTGTTGCTAATTGCTGTTTTGTATGGTCTCTCTTTGTGGTGTTCACAGTTGTGACACCACCTACGCACCCCTGCTCTGTGCGGATGGGAGGATGTGCCTTGTTTGAGAGGCAGATATATGTATACTGCCCTGGGGACATGAAATTTGATCCCTCGCTGCCATTTTAGCCTTAACTGACACTGCACGTTCACTGCAACATGTGGACTCATTCTCTCGCCGCCATCTGACTCTTGGTGCTTTTGGCAGTTCAGATGGTCAGCTATAGTGGGCCAGGGGTCAGTCGAATTTGATCTGAGTGCCCTTTTTTTCAGGGCAAGTCTGTCCCAGAACAATCCGATCTGAGATCAGTCAGGTCCTTTGAGTTGACCATTATGGCTTTGTGTGGGATGACTCACTTGTTTACCATTTCCTTGTCCCTGGACTGGAATGTTGAGGCGAGTTGTTCTGTGAAAGAGCAGAAGCCCACATAGACTGAACAGGAGGCTTCATGACAGGGTTGTTATTGGCCTTCTTTCTTGAAACAACTGATCTTCACTTTGTGTTTACTGTTGTTGTAGCTTCTTAAGAGTTAGGGTTGTTATTTTTATATGGAGGTTGTAGTTCAATCCAATATGGCATATGTTTTCAATGCACCAGTAGTATTACAATGCTAGAAAACAGTAAAAATAGTGTCAACGTGATTTTTGTTTCACTTCGTTGGACCAAATTCATTATGCTCTGTTTATTAATATTTGGGTTCATTCATTTTTTGTTCTTTCTAAATAATAATAAACAATCACTTGATCATGTAATGTAATTACAAAAATGTAAGTTTGTAGAAAATACAACTGACTACAAACTTGCTGTAGCTGCAAACATCGCCCAGATGCAGTAGTCCAGAGTTCTTTAAGCGTGAGACAATATCCCTAATATCTCAGAAAAGTGCATTGTCTTAATTATCATAATCACAATAAACATTATATTGCACAGCCATATTTCATGCTGTACACAATATTAGTGAATGCACATCTCTGATACACAGGTGAGGAATTTTATTATCACAACACACAGTGTGATGATGATGATGATGGTGGTGGTGGTATATGTTATTAGAGTATGTTACATACTCTCAAATGTGCATCATTACACTCCATTGAGGGGCCACACACAGCCACTGCTAATCTTGGCTCCTTTTTGCTTTTCTGAGCACCTTAGCTAGGGACTAGTCTCTTATTCCTTTTATTAGCAGTGTGCTGAAGCCAAATTTTAAGTTCAAAGTCCAGTTTATTTAAGCTCAGATTGTCTAAAAGCTAAACAGGAAAGCTTGGTTGCAGCCAGAGACACGATGTGAGACGTGGGGGGTCGAGCAACAGGCACAGGCCACTAATGTTGGGTGAAGAATGCTAACACCTTCCAGAGTCCAGACATTCACAGCTTATGATTTTAGACTCATGTGTCTCGTGTTTTTGAGCTCGAGTGTTATGACGCATGCGATCAGAAAAAGGAGAGAAATTCATGATGAATCATACAGAAGTCAGTGTTACTAGGTGTGTTTTTTCGTATTCCTTTAACTCCATTATGTTTAGTCACGTTTCAGTAGAAGCAGCCTAACTGGAGCTCCAGTGACATTTATTTGATTAATTTTAAAATAACTGGCAACTGATATTTAAGAATTTTGTCACATTAAAGAGCAAAGGTAGTTTGGCTGTAAATAAATTGGGATTGGCCATAATCAGTGGACCCTTTACTATGAGCCATAGGGTAGATGGGTGCTGTTAGATAGAAAGAGGAGTGTGGCAGCTGACTCATGATATACTGATAAAATATGAGGAAATGGATTTTACATGAATGCAAGTGAATAATATGTGCGTAAAATAACATCTCAGCCAACAAACAAAACTGAGGTTATAGTGAAGCTCCCAAAAGGCCAAATATTGATGCAGTGACCTCTATCACTACATGCATCATTGATAATTTAGATACTTTATATACACAGCATAGCATATTAGGTGTTTGTTTCTGTTTAGGTGTGTCTGAATAGCAGATAAAATTAGAACTTGACATGGCAAGAGTGGTTTACCTTGTTTGACCCTTTCATCAGAATTGCAGACATGTTACAGTTGCAGAAATAGAGATTTGATTTAAAGATGATGACACTGTCATTATACTTTTGTTTAGGTTAAAAATGGAAGGGGCCTCAGAAGAAAATATTGATTGAGTTGAAGATATATATATTTGGCTTTTGGGTGAAATTTCAGGATGAACCTAAAATGAGCTCTAAACTTTACAGGTGAACTGTTCAGTGTTTCAGTACGTTTTGCACAACTTGCTTCTCTAACAATGAGCTTAACAGCAAAATTCACAATAAGTGTTTTAGTCCATGAATCCACCAATAAACGTCCTGCTTTTAGAATTTATATTTAAACTCCTCCTCATCAGACTGTTCACATTCTGACATCACACCAAGACCACACCTAACACCTGATCATCAGTACCTCACCACTGTGAGGCTTCAGACAGGATGTTCTCAGATAGAAGTGAGCACTGAGCTTAGAGTGTCACAGACTGTAATCAGCAGGTTGAAACAGAGATACAGAGAGACTGGAAGAGTCACAGAAAGGCACAGAAGTGGACGTCCTTTGGCCACATCTCACACTGATGACTCCTTCATTGTGAACAGTGCCCTGCAGGACCAGATGATGATGCCACACAACTCCAGACACATTTAAGGGAGGTGAGAGGCACCAAGTGTCACATCAGACCATTCAAAACCGTTCACATCAGTGTGGTCTGTGTGCTAGACAACCTGCAAGAGTACCACAAAAAACACCAGGCACAGGTGTCATCATCTTGAGCATTTACGCTGGACGAGGGACCACTGAGGCTCAGTGCTGTTCACTGATGAAAGTGGATTCACAGAACCTCAATGACCTGAGAGCCACCCTTCAAGAAGAGTGTGATGCCATGTCTCAGCAGACAATAAGTCAACTTGTGAACATCATGAGACATTGTCATCAAGATGTAGTTGATGCTCAAGGTCACATGACACATTACTGAGACATTGACATTGTTTGTTGGGGTTTAACCACCACTGTTGTTGGCTTTTGTTGTAATAAATTGTTTGAGATGAGAAAATCACCACTGCATGCTTCTACTTAAATGCCCTAATTTCACTATTTTTACATTTTCCATAAATTTCACCCAAAAGCCAAATATCCCTAATTTTATGAGTAGTGTAGATATTTAATCAATAGTTTACACATAAAGATTGGTGGCAGACATTGGTTCATTTGTGATGTGTTAACACCACAACCACTAGCTTATAGTATTATAATATATTGTCTTCTAATCCTTGTATCATGATAAATATTGGCAGGTTCATATAAACACAAAGCTTTCACAAAGTGGGGTATTTTCAGTTTTACATCTTCAGAGCATCATTTTAACATTACTGGGTTAGTTTATGATGAACAGTTAATTACATCAAGACATTTCTAATTTCACTTTGGCATTGTTGTTTTGGAATGATTTTGAATAAGTTTAAAAAATACACTAAATACATTTTAAAATACAGTGGTAACCCTACTAACGAGCATCCCTACACTAACAAGTATTCCAGGTAACGAGTCGAGATCTCTGAATATTTTTGTTCCAGGTAACAAGTAAAATTCCAAGTAACGAGTAGCCTAAATTTGTTCAATTATGCCAACCGCTAGGGCCGCAGCGGTCGTAGTATCTCCTAGATGCTAGTATAGAAGAAGAGGTCAGTCATTACCTTTGACCGCTGTCCAGTGAAAGTGAAAGTGCTAGTGAAAGTGACACAAAGACAGCAAAAGGTAGTGAACAAGAAAGTTAGATACATTTTACTTTTACTTTTCATATAAGTGTAACCATGCCATACACGTACGCCCGTCCTCCTGTCCTCCTTAGCCGCCAGCCTACACGAGCACCGTCGTCGTCTCGTTTATGTTTTAAAAAACCCATATAAACACATTATTTAGCATATTAAAGTATACTGTATATTGGCCGGCTGACACGGATTAATCAGTTTTACATGTATTCTTATGGGGAAAATGCATCCAGCTAACGAGCAAACCAGCTAACGAGCTCGGCTCTTGCACGGATTAAACTCGTAAGTAGGGTTACCACTGTACATATATTTTTTTTTACATATATTCAAATTTTATTTTGGCTTAATGGTTTTGTAATATTGTAACCAATATTGACAGTCTGAAATAGAACTTTAACATCAAAGAATGAACATGTATTTACACCCAGGATTCAGTACATATCTCAGGAAAAGAGCTACTGAAAACCCGCCTTTTTTATCCTAATGATTACGGTAATAGCTGGTGAGGGGGTGGGGGTGAGGGGGTTGTTGACCCAAGTTCAGCAGCTTTATCCTGACACGTTCCATATGAGTGGACTGTGTGTGTTCACTGGAAATGGAGAGTGCTGATCTAAGCTATATGGTATATAAGCAGATCAGGTCCAGAAACAACACTTCCATTGTAAGCCACTTAAATGTTGCAGTGGTGCGAGCAGAGGTGGGGAATGAAGTAAAAATATCACATTAGGGTCCAAATACCACATCCAATGTCCATTTCTGGTCTTGTACTGATAACTGATTATTAACATATATTTTCCATTTAAAGAGTATATGAAGTACAGAGAGGGTAAGAGACTTTAAACCTCTAGCAATGTCTATCAGTAATCAATAAAATACAAGTTTTGACCTGTTTGACCAGGTTTTATTGGTCTTCTGTCTGTCTCCAAAAGAGTTGGAAAGAACACATTCACAGCAGTATTTACAGCATGTATAATCAGTGTAGGCCTAAGCTAAAAATAGGGTGCTTAATTATACATAATTTTAATAATTGATTGATAATAATTTGTTTGCAGTTTGATAAACTGGAACAGACACAAAGCAGCATTATTGCCATTTAAAAATGCAGTCATGATTGTTTAATTTGGTGGTTCAGATACACCACACCACTACGTTAAGCTGAGTATGTTCAGATGCATTCTTTTTGGCTCCTGGCATGGTTTCAAACTATCAAACATGCATATTTATATGTGCTGAAAGTGCTGAGGTTGACCACAATTTGTTCAGAAACATTTTGTGACATAATTTATAATGATAACTTCATCACATTGACCAGCAGTTTAGAACATGGGGGGGGGGGGGGTTGTGAGTCTTACATGACCGAGTTCATAATTGGATTGAGATTAATAAAACTAATGCATACATCAGCCATTAGTCTCGGTGTATAACGCTTAACTAAGTTAGGTGTTAAAGCCAAGAATCTCTGACTTGATCGATTGTTTTATGTGGTGGACAACAATACCAACATCAGTAGTCCCTGTATCCATGCCACTGATGACTATACTTACTGTTGGCACTTAGTAACAGTGCCTCTGACCCGCTTTAAGACGCAGGGTGATCGAGCTTTTTAGGGTACTGCACCTAAGCTGTGGAACTCCCTTCCACCTAATTTAAGGTTTGCACAGTCTGCCGATCTCTTTAAAAGCAGCTAAAAATTTACTTTTTTGGTTTTGGTATATTATTAAATTTTTGTAATATTACTAACTCGCTTATTTAAATTGTATACTTTTTCCTGCTCTTAATTTTTGTGAATCTGTTCTGTCTGTGAAAAGTGTGGTACAAATAAACTTTACTTACTGTTGTACAGGGTTTATGCATCTCAACAATGCTAATGTGGCTAACATTGAATGAAAATTATGAGGAGTTAGAATACATTTTTGTTTCTAATTGACGTTAACTTTTAAACATCGGTGATAATTTTGTATCATTGCAGTGTTGAGTATTATAAGACCTCTTTTTCACTGTTGGTTCTCAGGGCTCTGTTTGTCCGTTCTGCTCTGTCGTGGACTCCGGAGACCGGTTGCGGTTTGTTTTTCATCTACTGCGCTTCTCAATCAGGACCAAGAAAAACAAAGTACACCAGTAACTTAGCAACACCTAACAGCAAAACCCATCTGATGCTGGCTAACCTTAACTATGATTCACCAGTGATAACACACCAGTCACGTGACCCTTTCAGATATGACTGTTTATGATCTGTCATTTTAACCAGATGTTTAAGCCTTAGTTAATTAAAGTCCATATGTAATGCTGTGTTTGGGTCAGGAGTCTGCTAAGGTTAGCAGCAGGTAGTTTAAGTTTCTATCCCTTCAGCACCTAATTTCTGCCTCAGTTTGCTGAACCAAATCTGTACATGCTGTTTGAATTTGCTAATGTTTCTGTCCCTTCTACAGAAAAATGGGTTGACTACACTCAGTCAGAATGAACTGTAATCGTGGTACAGTGGTACCTCAGTTTTCGTCATTAACCGGTTCTAACGTGTCTGATGATAACCGAAATGAACGATAACTGAAGCAGTATTTCCCATAAGAAATAATGTAAATCCAATTAATCCATTCTAGACTCTACAAAAATATAGAATAATTATACTTTTACATACAGAACACAATGAGAAATAAATACAAATAATGAAATGGATAAATGAACATCCTTTTACAGGTTTGTGCTCTGTTTTAGAGAGTGCTGGTGTGGTCCAGCCGGCAGCCTTTGTTTTGTACATTTGTTCTCAGCCGTATTTTACGGCTTAGTTTGTTTTGAGCGTTATCAATGAGAAACAAAGCCAGGGAAACAATGAAAATGTAATTTTCCAAAATTAGCGGCGAGTCGCATGGGCGGACTAATGAAAACCGGGTGGATGAACGATAACTGGGACAAATTTTTCCTGAAAATAAATTACCGATAACCAAACTGACGATAACCAAGGATCCACTGTACCTTTTTAGCTGTTGTTAGACTTTGATTTGTTTTTGATTTTGTTTTGAACAAGATGACGGGCACAACAGCAACATAAAGGCAAAAACGGTCTGTGAATAGTTGAATCATTACACCCCCAAATGGTTCATCAGCTCTCAGCAAGGTTAGCTAACGGCACTGAGGAAACCAGTCTGAGATCACTTTGTGAGCTTTCTGAAATGACTTGCATCCATGTGGAAAGACCATCTAATTGTTCCTATTCCAAATACATACAGTAGCTATTAGTCCCATTCTATACTGCTGTAGAGTAAAAGCCTGGAAGGAGTGTTGTCTAAATAATATGCAGTGGGGTAAAAATTGTGATTAATCTAATAGTCCAGTCTGATGTTCATTTTGTGACCTGTTTCAAAACTAGCCTTGCATTTCAGAAGGTGGATGGGGTGAAGCCTTTTTTCTTGCAACAACTAAAAATAAAAGGAACGAAAAATGTCTTCAAGTTTACTAGAACGATTGGTTGTGCTTTCTTTATTTGAGAAGGCTCTTTCATCACTGACATTTCTCAGAAAGTGTTTTCCCCTTTTGAATTACTGTAATCATATGTGCACAGAAAAACCACGAGTGTCTCTCCAGTTCACAGTAGGAAGTACATGGAATCCAATATAGATGAACCAGGAGTAACTCAACATAAATTCTGCACCATTTTCTCTGTAGAAGATTCTTTGTGATGAGAAGATCAGTTTGTTATTGTGGGCCAGTTTTTAAGCAGTATTTGTTTTTATTTATTTTGGTCACTCCTTTATATTGGTATATTTTAGGGCTATCGCTGTTGAGAATAGTTTTAATTGGGTCATGTGCTGTTTAATCAGAGACTTAATCATTTTTTAAAGACAGTTAAGTAATTGAACCTTACAGAGCATTTCAGTGAGACTGAAATACTTCACTGAAAAAAAGATGCTTAGTTTGATGCCCTTTTTGAATAAAACTGCAGTTTGTTTGGCTCATTAGGGCAAAAGTCCCATTGACATTGCAATGCCGTGTATGGCACATATAGGGTATATAGCCCTGCTATATAGGCTATATAGGTCTGTTTTTGAGTACAGGAAATTTAACTGGTCATATGACCATTGCTTTTTTTTCATGTAATTCTGCCATGAGCTTATTGTAAGCTCAACATTTTGCACCTATGAATAGCCCGTTTGCTCGTTAGCTGGATGCATTTTCCCCATAAGAATACATGTAAAACTGATTAATCCATGTCAGCCGGCCAATATACAGTATACTTTAATATGCTAAATAATGTGTTTATATGGGTTTTTAAAACATAAACGAGACGACGACGGTGCTCGTGTAGGCTGGAGGCTAAGGAGGACAGGAGGACGGGCGTACGTGTATGGCATGGTTACACTTATCATATGAAAAGTAAAAGTAAAATGTATCTAACTTTCTTGTTCACTACCTTTTGCTGTCTTTGTGTCGCTTTCACTAGCACTTTCACTGGACAGCGGTCAAAGTATTGTAACTATATGTGGCTAAGTATGACTGTCTTGTGATTGTGAAAAACTACATACTCTGGTAATAAGTCATTAATGTTCGTTAAAAACTGACCTGCATTGTTTTGAAAGAAATCATTTACTTTTGCTCACAAGAAAGGAATGGTTCACGCACAAAAAAACAATTGAGTCCAGTAAACTTTGTTTTAGGATTGGAAATACTAGGCTAAAATTAAGAGGTCATAGACTATATGTGATTTAAAACACAGTATGAGTTAGAGTGAACTATAAAAATCAATAAATCCTCACTGCTACAGGCAGCCACTTCAGACAGCAGCAGGGCTAGTAGAAGACTGACGTAGGATCGCATTCCATTGTATTCATGATGGTCAAATCTAAGAAGGAGTGCGCAGTATTTGACCAACATTCTCTGCATTTATGTCATTGTCGCCAAAAGTGATTCTAGATCAGACGTTCCTCCTCTCAGTTGTCTAAGATGGCATCATTAGACTGCATAAAGTTTTTGCATACTGTATCCTAAACCACATTATATAGATTGTGAGACCGTAATTAAGATCCGGATGAGATTTGAGCAGGTTGAGAGAAGTTATGGTGATGTATTTTTTGTGGAAATGACCAATCTATTTGGGTGAGTATTGAGTTCTACTCTTTATTAGCAATGTTAGCCTCGCAGCTCAAGTTCTAAACTAAAGCAAATTTGGAATCTGAGGTGGTCAAAACCAGTGTTGCGAATAAACGGTGTTAAAAATAACGGCATTACGTAACGACGTCATTTTGTCAGTAACGGGATAAAATAATTAATTACTTCTCCTGTGGTTATAACGCCGTTGACGTTACTGGTCATTAAAAGCGGTGCGTTACTATATATTGATATAATAACAGTAATCCGAGCGGACCTTTGCTCAGGCTAGTGAGGAGTAACAGGTGTTACACCGAGAACTGTGACCTATCGAGATCTGTGACTTGATAGAAGAAGTCACAGATCTCGATAAGTCACAGTTCTCGGTGTAACACCTGTTTAACTCATGTCAGTAAGCGATTGGCTAAGGCAGCGTTATGGTAGCCAATCAGAGCCAGTGTTTTTACACGTGTGCCAAGAGGCAGAGGAGCAAGCCGAAGAAAAGTTAGCATTTTCAAGGTGGCGATATAAACATTTATTTTAAATTCATTGAGGTTAAAGGCAAAAACGTGCATGTAATGTGTACATTATGTCCTCGGGTGAAGACTTTGTTGACATCCACTGTAAGCAACTCTAATTTAATAAAGCATCTCACAGCGACCCACGCAGCTACAAAGTTAGCAACCACCGTCCACTACCAAAGGACTCGGGGCAAAGTCCGCCATGCAGCAAAGGCTTGATTTTTGAAGAATAAGACTATAGAGGTTTTGTTATTAAGTTTACTTCTGTTGTGAACAAACCAGTAAACCAGTTGTCTCAGGTTGAGAGAATTTAATTTGATAGATGTAAATGTACTTTATATAGTGTGACTGTTTACTTTTGCTTTATTTGTTTATTTATTTATTTATTTTTACAAAGATTTGGTATTTTAAAGGATTTTATCCTGCACTGGTCTGTTGATGTGCAATAAATTTCAAAAGTTATGTACAAACACCTTTCTGATCTACTCATTTCAACTGACTGTGAAAACTGCTTTTTCAAAAAATCCTTATTCTTTGACAAATAACTTTTTTTTAACTGTAATGCAAATAGTTACTTTCCCTGGTAACGAGTTACTTTTATTATAGAGTAATTCAGTTACTAACTAAGTTACTTTTTTGAACAAGTAGTGAGTAACTATAACTAATTACTTTTTTAAAGTAACGTTCCCAACACTGGTCAAAACACATGAAGTGTTACAAATGTGCACGGATCTGATATAGCGTAGTACTATCATTGCAAACCTTATTAACCTCATTAAAGGCACTGCGTATTGTTCAGACATTGACCAATCAGCATTCAGTATCGTCTCATCGTCATGATCCAAATTCAAAACTGTGCATGATATATAATAAAAAAACAGACAATGCAAATGTTACTGTATGACATCTTGTACTTTGGCACTCAAGCCTTTACTGTTCACATAATCCTTAACCGAGGACTCTAGCATGGGATTCATGTTCAGTGCATCTTATTTCAATGGAAATAAAATGGCCTGTATTGCGATGAAGTTGAACAATGTTTTCGATGGTCTTTTTCTGTACCCTCACCAGCACTGTAAAGAGATGGGCCCGGGTGTGGTTAAAGTTCAAGAAATGCACTGCGTACAGAGCCAAACGAATTGTGATTGTGGTTTGAGCCTTTAAATAACACTGAACTGAGCTATCCCTTTAAAATTCACAGCTACTGAGGCAACAGTAACAGTGCAGCTTCAGTCTTCTTCTCTCCCCCCCACCACTAAACACCCCCATTTCTTTAGAGGACTTGTGTTTTGGAATGCCATGTGGCGTCTCTCTCTCAGGCATAACCATCCATTTGTGTGTGCACACGTGTGAGTGTGTGTGTGTGTGTGTGTGTGTGTGAGAGAGAGACTGTATGTCTTTGTCTCTCGCTCTCACTCTCTCCAGCTAACAAAGGGTTAAAACCTGCCTCAGACTCATTCTCACTCACGCACGCACGCACGCACTTACCGGTTTAAACCAGTTCTCAGGAAAGTGCTTTGTGTGGCCCACTGAATCCTGGGAAGGGTCATGTGTGGCTCAGTGATGTCACAGGGTGGGAGAGGGAGAGAGAGAGAGAACTTGAGTCAGCTTTTCATTATCAAATGAGAGTCCATGTGTGTATACAGTGTATTCTATATAGGTGTGTGTGTGTGGTCCACAGGTGAAGTGGTAAAGTGTGTATTGGTAAGGCTTATCCACTTTTTTCTGGCTTCAGTCTTGATGCTGAATGTTGTGTGCCAGTAAGTTGTGGTTGTGATGTCACAACAGATGGAGGTTTGGCTGCCCTGGAGTGATCATCCAATCTCTAGGATGTTCACTAGTTCTGTCTTCTGTTCATTTTTCCCGCTTAAAACTTTTTTTATAATGTGTTTCGGCATAAAAAAAGATGCGATTTGATCATTGCTTTTCCTTAAACTGGGATGTCGATATAAGCGCACACAGGCTTTCTGTAGTATGACCTTGCTCTAGGGGAAGGGTTATTTTGATTTTCTCTGTGTGTGGCTCTGGGAAAGGGTTAATGTTATGTTTAGCTCTTTTTTTTCTTCTGTGCTGAAGCTTCCTGTTATGCATCACTGAGCAGAGGAGGCTCCAGAATATTCTGTAACTCGGACTGTGGGGTTCCTCTCGGCCCTACTGAGAGGACATTCTGCATATCTGACTGCTATAGATAGACAAACTGTTACACTGGTGAACATGCCAGTCCATTCCCCTTTTGGAAGTCATTGATGAGAAAATCGATTAGCTAGTTATCTTTAAAATCCGATGTTTTAGAACCAAGAAATGCAGCTTTAGCCAAGTTGTGTACTTGTGCTAGCTTGATGCCTGTTGTGGGTACATGTTTGAGCAATTAAATAGATCTGCTGTATTCAGTTCCAGTTTCTTGTCACCAGATGTCTTTGTGCAACTTGTGCAATTTCTAGGTTAACTATTGCCATCATCCCCTCTTACCCCAGATGTAGTCGATCAGGCAAGATGTTTGGTTTTTTTCTTTATTTTTTTTTAGCTACATTGCTAACAGACACTTGACCTTAATATTTACTTAAATATAATCCACTTGTTTCTGTCAAAAACATCTCCAAAATGTTCTCAAACCAGATCTTTAGTAAGGTCTCACAGACTAGTTGATGTGTTTTTAGGTTGTAGTATAACTTACTATGATGACTACTGGCAGCCACTTGAGAGCAGCAGGGGGCAGACCTACGATGGACCACCAACAGACCAGATTCTGTTTGGGTCATCTATCAGCACTTTTTTAGCCATAAATTGACAGCTTTCACAGTTATATGGTTCTGAAAAAGGTTTTCAAGTCTCTTCACTTGACAGCCATCACCGAAACACCGCCTGCCAAATATTTCCCATCAAAGACCAGACCCCTATTTCTCTGAATGAGGACAGACCAAAATACTTGAAACTGAAAACCAAATTACTTTAATATTTGCAATCCGTATACATTTTTGTGGCTTTTGGTTCCGTTGTACATTAAAAACATGTTTTTGGATTTGGTCTGGGCTGTTCCGCAGAGTTGTCTGCAGTGGGTGGGGGCATTGGTGCAGGGGGATTTCACTCTCGAGGTGTAGTCAGCAATCTGATTGGCTCTTTTTCTTGAAGGGTTAGACTTTCTCTGCAAACAAACATTTTTAGTATTATGAGCTTTCCGATTCATATTCCCAACCAGTGACTGGTCTCCTTTATATTGTCTCTGTTGAAGGACAGCACCTGGTTAACAACGTCCCATTAAGACCAGTGATTTAAAAATGTCTTCATAATGAAACGTACAGTTGGCCTGTGTTCTTGGTGTACAAATGGTATCCATGACTTGTTCATAGAAACTTTTTTTAATTCCTACTATTGGCCAATTTGGGGTTTTGCCAGTGGGTTTGCCCCATCACTTTGCAATGTCCCTGTGACTGTAGGGGTGAAGACTAACACTCCTTACAAACTATAGCTGATGCAGCATCACTGGGAAGCCAAAGTGCTCCGAGGATCCCCAGCTCCAGTGGATCAATCAGTAGATGCCTGAGCCAGCGGGCACTGTAGTGTAAAAGTGATGGAGAGAGTGCCATCTACCCGCTCAGAAAGAGCACGACCAGTTTAAGCTCCCTCGAGCCCTCAGAGAATCATTTATAACACAATGAAAGAAACGTTTCTTGTAACATAAAAAAATAAATATGCTTACGTTGAATGTGCCTCAAAGGAGCCTCTGCAGTACAGACTAGTAGCAGCTGTTCATTAGTTGTTTTGCCACCAAATGTGGTTACAAATTGCTCCACAATCAAATTGGTGGTTTAGAATTGAACGCATTGATCCATCTCAAACTGATGGGATGAGATGTGCCACAAGATTTACCTATGGTGCAGAACAGAAACCTGACTTTTTAAAAGATCTCCGCTACTGCTTGTTTTTTTACAATTGATTTCATTGATTCCCATCAATTTGTCAAGTCCAAACTAGATGTGATGGAGCTTGATTCCCAGGATGTGCTACCGGCTTCATTCATGCCTAAAACTGTTACTAGGTTAAACAGTGACAAATCTGGGACTAGTGCCAGGATGAGCTTTGGACATCTGATTGTGTTTAGTGTGTTTCTATGAACATCAACGTGAATCTAAGGAAGCCTTATTTGTCTCTATCTCCATCCATCTTCATCTGTGTTCACTGCCTGGACATGGTGTAGTTTTCACTAATGGCTGCTTGTGATGTGGTTGACTTGTAAACAGGGTGAATGAGACTCATTTGTCCACCTCCACACCTCTCCAACTTACCATCTAAGGTGCTTGTCTTATATGAGCACAAGTGCAGCACATTAATCCACATCTCTTTATGTCTTAGAGAAACCTGAGGGTAGCAAATATTTGCCAGAAAAGTGAGGGACACGTGAAGGCTTTTGTCTCTCACTCAGTGCTTTTGTTTTCTCCTCATTTCTAGCAACCACTAAAGAGGTGCTGACGCCACATTTCCTGTTTGAGGAGCCAATAGCTTTGGCCTACTCGTGCACTTTGTGCTGTAGATGTCTGTGCTTTATCAAGGTTGCCCATTACTCTGTGTTATGGCCCCTTTTTGCTCCTGCATGTAGCCCACTGGGTCATGGGTTACAGTGATGTCATTGTGTTTGTATGGCTTTCTAATTGGGTTGAGTGTAATAGACTTAGTATTGATTTTCCATTTCTCTTTCTCTCTCCCCTCTCCCTTGCTCTCTCTTTCTCTTGCCAGGTGTGGCCATGTCTGATGAGGCGGTTCGTCAGACGCGGAGTCAGAAGCGGGCACTGGAGCGGGAATCTCTGCCCGTGGATCTGGATGTAAAGAAGGTGAAGCTGGAGGCCAGTGGCGATCATTATGATCGTCCTGTGCTGCGGCCGAGGCCCGAACCCTCCAGGAGCTCGAACATCCTCAACGCTGGCGAGGTGAAGGCCACCATTAAAGTGGAGGTACAGGCTAAAGAGGAGCCTGTGGACATGAGCACCACCAACAGGTAAGAGGAAGAAGAACTGAATATCAAACTCTTAAAGGGATGAATCGATTTAGGGGTGTCCTTGTTAACATCTATATATACAGTCATGGCCAAAAGTGTTGGCACCCCTGAATGTTTTCCGGAAAATGAAGTATTTCTCCCAGAAAATTATTGCAATTACACGTTTTGTTATACACATGTTTATTTCCCTTGTGTGTATTGGAACAACACAAAAAACAGAGGAAAAAAAGGCAAATTTGATAATTTCGCACAAGACTCAAAAAATGGGCCGGACAAAATTATTGGCACCCTCAACTTAATATTTGGTTGCACACCCTTTGGAAAAAATAACTGAAATCAATCGTTTCCTATAACCGTCAACAAGCTTCTTACACCTCTCACCTGGAATTTTGGACCACTCTTCTTTTGCAAACTGCTCCAAGTCTCATATTTGAAGGGTGCCTTCTCCCAAAAGCAATTTTAAGATATCTCCACAGGTGTTCAATGGGATTTAGATCTGGACTCATTGCTGATCACTTTAGAACTCTCCAGCGCTTTGTTTCCATCCATTTCTGGGTGCTTTTTGAAGTATGTTTGGGGTCATTGTCCTGCTGGACCTAGGACGCACCCAGTCCCAGAGGCAGCAAAACAACCCCAAAACATCTTTGAACCTCCACCATATTTGACTGTAGGTACTGTTCTTTTCTTTGTAGGCCTCATTCCATTTTCGGTAAACAGTAGAATGATGTGCTTTACCAAAAAGCTTTATCTTGGTCTCATCTGTCCACAAGATGTTTTCCCAGAAGGATTTTGGCTTACTTACATACATTTTGGCAAACTGCAGTCTAGCTTTTTTAAGTCTCTGTGTCAGCAGTGGGGTCCTCTTGGGTCTCCTGCCATAGCGTTTCAATTCATTCAAATGTCGACGGATAGTTCGAACTTACACTGATGCACCCTGCGCCTGCAGGACAGCTTGAATTTCTTTGGAACTTGATTGGGGCTGCTTATCCACCATCCGGACTATCCTGCCTTGCAACCTTTTATCAATTTTTCTCCTCCGTCCACGTCCAGGGCGATTAGCTACAGTGCCATGGGTTGTAAACTTCTTGATTATGTTGCACACCGTGGACAAAGGAACATCAAGATCTCTGGAGATGGACTTGTAACCTTGAGATTGTTGATATTTTTCCACAATTTTGGTTCTCAAGTCCTCAGACAGTTCTCTTCTCTTTCTGTTCTCCATGCTTAGTGTGGCACACACAGACACACAATGCAAAGATTGAGTCAACTTCTTTCCTTTTTATCTGGTTTCAGGTGTGATTTTTTTACATTTTAAATTGATTTTTAAATATATATATATATATGTTTTAAATATTTTCTCCATGTGTGTGAAAATGTTTTTTTTTCCACTTGTACAATGTACTGTTTTTTTTTTTTAATCCACACAGTCTTTATTTAATTAAACAATTTAAAATGTATTAATTTTGCCATTCTCAAGTTCATTAAAATAAATATTTTAAATGGCTGACAGCCTTAATGAGTGCAAAGTTTGAGTCAATAAGGATAGTTAGTTATTAACTCCTTTCTTTTGTCTGCATAAATACCAGTAACCTCTGAATGTACTTTTTGACATTTTACAACTTTGTAGTCCATTAATGAAGTGCAGTGAGTGTTGGTTAAAACTCTTGATCAGTTGGATATAGCAATGACATTGTTAAAATCAGACAGCTATAGTAATATAACTGTGGTTTTGTGTTTAGGGATCTGGTATTGTGACAGGAAGGTTGGTGGTTTGATCCCCGGGCAGATCATGACTGAAGTGCCCTTGAGCAAGGCACCTAACCCCCAACTGCTCCCTGGGTGCTGTGGATAGGGCACATAGGGCTTTGGGCACATTTTCTCAGCCTATTGTGTTCACGAATTAAATACAATTAAAATCATATTTAAGAGTAGCTTATAGTGCACTCTTAAAAGAATGGTTCAGTGAAAAATCTGTGTTTTCTCACTTGCCCCAATTATAATTGGTCAGTTAAGACATGTTTGGTGTGTGTGAAGTTTTACATCATTAGTTTTACACTGGAGTAATGTGGCTAATGTTGCTAACATGCAGAGGAGGCCTGTCGTCCAACATCTAAACGTCTGTTACATTAGACAACTCCACTGCAAAGGTAAAACATTTGTGATTTTTCAGTGAACCTGAAAAGGTTCTTTTGGAGCGATGCCATTTTTAGAGCCACTTCTGGTTTCTTTGCATGGAATGTTTTTGTAAGTGAGATCGAGTGCGAGACACCTTTTATAAAATTTGAAGAATCTATATATATATATAAT
This sequence comes from Crenuchus spilurus, assembly GCA_036984385.1. Taxonomy (NCBI): domain Eukaryota; kingdom Metazoa; phylum Chordata; class Actinopteri; order Characiformes; family Crenuchidae; genus Crenuchus; species Crenuchus spilurus. The sequence continues at coordinate 84,091 of BRDA01014218.1, forward strand.
GGATTACTACTA
>BRDA01014218.1:88426-98935 GCA_036984385.1 Crenuchus spilurus
TTAGCTGGATGCATTTCCCCCATAAGAATACATGTAACACTGATTAATCCATGTCAGCCGGCCAATATACAGTATACTTTAATATGCTAAATAATGTGTTTAAATGGGTTTTTAAAACATAAACGAGACGACGATGGTGCTCGTGTAGGCTGCCGGCTAAGGAGGACAGGAGGACGGGCGTATGTGTATGGCATGGTTACACTTATCATATGAAAAGTAAAAGTAAAATGTATCTAACTTTCTTGTTCACTACCTTTTACTTTCTTTGTGTTGCTTTCACTAGCACTTTCACTGGACAGAGGTCAAAGGTATTGACTGACCTCTTCTTCTACAGTAGCATCTAGGTGACCACAGCGCCCCTAGCGGTTTGGCATAGTTGAACAAATTTACGCTACTCGTTACTTGGAATTTAACTCGTTACCTGGAACAAAAATATTCCGAGATCTCAACTCGTTACCTGGAATACTCGTTAGTAGGGATGCTCGTAAGTAGGGTTACCACTGTACAAGTCACTTACATTTATGAATCGTTAAGATGGCCAAATCGAAATTTGAGTAATGACACTTGTAATGTGAACGTAGACTCAGACACATTTCTCAGCAAACTAAACACTTTATTAGCAGAGAACAGAACAATTGGAGCAAAAGAGAAACAGCAGACTGATCTGGCTGAACTGGCTGCAGCCTTCACATGACTACCCTCCCTGATTGGTCCAGATTCCCAGTGGTCACGTAACAGGAGGCTAATCGGCAGCAGGCTGATCACACACAGATTCTGTTGCTTACGTTGTGTATTATAACACACAGTTAAGACAGAGCTAGGTTTAGGTTCTTCAGTGATGTACAGAAAAAATGTGCATTTTAATCTAAAGAAATGTTCTTCTTTTGGGACTTTGTCTGAAGGGAGGATGATGACGAAATACCTCATCTTTTTCATGAAACGTCATAATTTTTTTTAATATGATCTGCATTATTTTTAAGGGCTGTGAAGTTGGTTCTGACTCCTGGTCACCATATGGCTAGTATGTCTCGAGAATATCCTGTTTTCTCTTTGGTTCTTCAGGCTTCATGATTTCTTTCATTGTATTCATGCATCTAATTGCTCCAGCACAGTTTTCTTTTTGAATGAACACATTCTTCTCATTGTAAATACAGTGGTACCTTGGGATATGAGCAGACCAACATACAAATTTTTTTTAAGATACGACCTGCGACTTTGTCTGTATTTTTGTTTGAGATCCGAGCTAAATTTCAAGATACGAGTGGTTGCTAGTTGGCGCAAAGGTCCAGTATGGGCAGCACAACACCTGCATCTCATTCTTTCTCACGTTACCCTCAGAATCAAGTCCAATCTCATGCGCTGTACTCCTTCTTGCATACTTTTAAAAAAAAAAATTGATAGTAAAAATGTTAAACCCTTAAACCCATTTAATTTTAATAACATACATACAGTAATTATGTTAAATGCGTTTTTCTACAGAATTGATACGTGATTGTTAGGACAGTGTGCCGGCCCTGAACATAGATATGGAGACTTGCTGCTGCTTCTGAGTGAAAACTGTTTTATACTGAACTGCAAAGAACGAACCATGGCATCCCATTCTTCAGCCAGATGCTGAATTTCTTGGCAGGATGCTGAAGTGAAATGGGAGAAGAGAGATTTTACTGTACAGCGTGCAATACACAGTACCGCGTGCATCGAATTCCCCACGAATTTAAAATGCTACTGCGAGAATTCGTCAAAAAATATTTTACTAATATTTGTTGAAATATGAATTTGAAATATTTTGTTATGCATTGGTAAAGTGTGTATATATGTCTTTCTTCAAATTCAAAAAAATTCAAAACATGTCTTTTTGTCCATAATTTAGGATGGTTTGGGGATGTTTCACAGGGCTGGAACGGATTAAATCTATTTCAGTTATTTTAAATGGCAGAAATTTGTTTGATATACAAGTTGACTGACTTACGAGCTCTGTTACAGAACGAATTAAACTCGTATCTCAAGGTACCACTGTATATATGAAAAAGTAGTACTGCATAAACAAAACTTTAAAACTTTGAGCAGATTGTTTTCTCACGCCTTGCAATAAATTATACAAACAGGGACAGAAAAAGAAATAAAACGATTGGAAATAAAATAAAATATTTATTTTTTGTTGCTGTTTACAGCTCTGTAATTGCAGTTGTTCAGTGTTGTAGATGATGTTCAGTGCTCAGAAGAGTATACTGTGGCTCGCTCACACTGCCAACTTCACTAGGTGCACATATTGTCCATTTTATCAACTCCACTTAACATATCGGTGCACTTTGTAGTTGTGTAATTACAGACTGTAGTCCATCTGTTTCTCTGTATACTTCTGTATTTTCACCTGTTCTTCAGTGATTACCTAAAGGATCACCACAGAGCAGCTATTATTTGGGTGTTTTGGAGTGAAAAGAGTGCACCAACTATAACTATCCAGCCAAAAGTGTCCAGTGACCACCCAATGAAGGACTAGAGAATGACCCTTTACATCTAAAAGGTGGACGAACGAGGCGGGTGTGTCTAATAGAGTGAACAGTGAGTGGACACAGTCGCTCTGCTGTCAGATCCACTCATATTAGCAAAACACACACTAACACACCACCACCACATCAGTGTCACTGCTGTGCTGAGAATGATCCACCATCCAAATAGCTGCTCTGTCCTGATTACTGAAGAACAGGTGAAAGGAGGTTAAAGTATCGGGAGAAACAGATGGACTACAGTCTGTAACTGCACAGTGAAGTATATGATCAGTGCAGCTGATAAAATGAGTGTAAATACAAGATATGTGACCATAACTTACTGTATCATCCTACTGACTCAACCGGCTTTGCCTGTAATTGTCTGGTTGTTCAGGTACTTAATACTGTAGAGAAACTGGAAAGGTATTAGGAACTTTCCTGATGGTTGAGGGTCAGGGGTGCTGGAGTTGTTTATTATGGTGTAACCATTTCTTTTACTTATCTACAGTCAGCATGTCTGTTAGTTATGGTCTATTAATAACTACTCAGAGTGGCACTATGACACAGGAAGTGTGTGTGTGTGCGTGCGCGCGCGTGCTCAGAAGTTTGTAAGGCGGCAGCTCCATTTTCTCCGGCACCTGAACCCTTACTGCACTTCACAAAATGAAGGCCATGTGTCACAAACCGGTTCCAGCCGGCTGGTTGCCATGGTTTCCACTTTGGAAGGAACACCGAGGGGCGGGAGGAGGGGGGGAAGGGTCACATGACGCAGAGGCAAAAAAAAAAAAAAACCCACTGTGGGTCACATGACTTGTTTAGTAGAGTGATTAATGTACAGGAAGTGGGTGACTGTAGGACGAGGAGCATCTCGGAGTCCAGGAGCAAGAGTGATGCTTTTAGCACTGCAGAGCCGCTCCCTTACCTTCACAAAAACGTAAACAAACACTTCCAGCCACAACTTTTTTTTTTTTTTTTTTTTTTTACATGGAATAAAGTTCATCCTGGTCCACAAAGTCATATGAGGCTGAACGTGGCCAGTTCACACCTCTGCTAAGGCAGGTTTCTCCTGTGTAGCGCAAAAACGTCTGCGGTCTTACACAGGAAGTGTGACCACATTCAGTACATTCAGACTTGGTCTTTGTCTTAGTTGCCTTTTAAGGTTTGTACGGGAATGAGGTTAAAGTTGAGCTGGAAGTGGTTTTGCGTCTGCACCCGTAGCCAACGCAAACCCACTCTTTCACCTTTTTCGTCTAATGTTCTTCTACTTGCCCAAACAACAGAATGGATCATCTAGCCATGTCTGTTCAGCGCTCATGATAACACTTGGTCAGTTTTAGTCTGGAAAGGCCTTGAAGGGCTGCATTAGTGGACTAAACTTGGTCTTTGTTTTGTTGGTTGCTTTCACTTTCTTTATTGGATTGACGTTTGTATCACTTATCTACTGGTCTGGTTCTGTTTTGTTTGATTTCTGTAGGTATTTTGTTGATCAGTCAGCACTTGAATGGTTCTGGCAGGGTCAGCATTATTATGATACATACACAGTATATAGAAAACTGTTTGTGAACCCTTGATGACGTTGGTCAAAAACGACAGCAGATGTAACAGTGAAGTCTAACAACAAAAATAATCAGCAAAAAGTGCAGAGCATTTGGCTGATACTGAAAGCACAGCAGCAACAGTCCGAAAGCTAAAGGAATCTGGTCCAAAGTGAAGGAACATACAGCTTTACAAACAGATAACCAGCCCCTCTCAGATGTTGAGGATGCAGGACTTCTCCCCTGGAGCTGGGTCATTCCATTCCTAGTAGAGGAGACTTTTCAGAGACTTTTTTACATTCATGTTGACTTAACTTCAGAAAAACATCATTACCTCAGTGAGTTTTACAAACTATGTGATGGAGTTTCCAACATCAATGAAAATGACAATATCACAAGTTCATTGTTTATCGTTTTATTCAAAAAGGTCAACTGTCAGACAAGTTTTAGATCGGTTTTAGAAAGTTTCTGGTCTGCACCTAGTTGGTCGGGAGTTCAACCTACAGTAAGATAATGACCCAAAACACAAGTCCAAGCTCTGCCAGAACTACCTCAGGAAACAACAACAAGATGGTCAGCTTGAAAACACGGAGTGGAGCACAGTCTCCAGACTTAAACCCCATCCAGCTGATTTGGGATGAAGTGAAAAGCAAAGCAGACCTACAAGAGCCAACATTTATGTGATGTTCTGCAGCAGATTAGTGAAGAACTGTCTGAAGAATGTTTGATGTCTGTTGTAGAAAGAATTCAACTTTTTATTCAACTTATTATGAGACATTAAACTCATTTTACATACAAAACTGGAAAAAATGGGGGTGTTCTAAAACTTTTGACCAGCAGTTGTATGTTAATAATTGCATGAGGTTCTAGATTTCTGATATTTATGATCTATGAACCAAACTAATCAAGATTAAAACAAAAAACTGGAGATTTTTATACATAATGAATATAAAATGACAGTTTGTTTTTGAATTAAATTATAAACACAAATGAACTTTTTTCTAAATGTCTTGTTGCCGGACTGTATATTGTGATTATATGTGCTTTAATGATTTACAAACCCCATGCTGTCCTTGGCTATGTATAGATTTAAAAGATGTTTGTAACCTAGCTGCTGTTCACTAAGTGAGGTCCTACTATGTCCATGTTTGCTCAACCTGCCTGCAGATAGCTCCTCTGTCCTAAACTCCATACTGACAGCCCCACATTTGCCTCAGCATAAACTCCCATTTGTGCCTTCAGCTGACCCTTTTACCTCATGTCAACATTTCAGTAGTAATAAAATGTGTCGTTTGCACATCTTCACTTCTCACACACTCCTATACACAAGTGCATGTTGAGATAAGCCCACTGAGCACTGTATACACACTGAGCTATTCTGATAATTGGGGCCCCTGATAAGGAGACCACTAATCATTAGGGATGTATTTAATGTCTGGCAACCCTGTGCTCAACAAATAAAACTTAAAATAATGAAACCCAGTGAACATGCTGTAGCTATAAGCTTCTCCTCTTTAAACTTTTTTGCTGCGATCCAACATGTTCCGTGGTCAGTCATCCATTAGAATGATGTGTATGTGTCTCCCTCTAGTGGTGAAAGTCCATTATGTTTGTGACACTTGAACACACTTAGGCTTGTGTTGGTCAGAATTCTTAAATCTTGTTAAAAACTTGCTCTCTCTGTTCTTATTTATTTATATTTAAGTCTCTGTTCTTTTGCAGCGATGTTAAGAAAGAGAAGCGGCCGGTGTCGCCGGATGATGTCATTGTTCTGTCCGATAACGAGCCGTCCAGTCCACAGATGAATGGAGTGAGCCACTTCAAAGAACTGGACACTGATCTGCTCATGGTCAGACATGTTTCCTACCACTCATATACACTTTTACACTCATGTAGCTTTGACACAAACTATTACAGGCAGAGACTGGATGCTTATTGGTTTTAATGAGGTAGTGTGGTGAAAGTCAGAGCATATCAGATTTAGATAAGTGTGCATGTTGTCCTTATAAAGCCATGATGGAGTTAATTAGTCTGCTGCTGCAGCATCCTTACGAAGCATGTTTACACGGTTATAATCTGAACAGTAAACATTAGTAGAGCTGATATAAAACCTGACATTAATATTTGTGCTCTAAACTCATGTGAAATGTTCATTGTTGAAATGATTCCCACTTATACAAAGTATAAAATAATACTGAGATCACGAAATGTGATCATTTTAGTCACATATCATAGCAGAAACTGTTGTAATACTGTTCTTTACATAAAAACGTGTGTTCTTATATTTATATATTAGTGAGGACCAATGTTTGTCATATTGAAAAGCGTGACAAATCAGTTCTTACAACAAAAATATACTGTAATGCGCTTTTCATTCCAAGCACTTGCCCTCTCATTTTGCCTCAATTAAAGTTGGTTCCAAATGGGGGATGCTGTGGAACCTGGCAACACAGGCACCGTTTCCAACAGCAGGCTGCACGAGACTCTGCTGTTGCCAGGTTCACAGTTTAACACTTATAAAAGAACTAATAAAACACTCATGTTACCATATTATTAATGACTAAAATAAATAGCAATAAGCATAATAAATCCCTTATAAACAAAATACTAATAATCGTACACTCGTACAGCTGTTTTGCCATTCGCTTCAAACGTGTGACAGACATATTCTGGGCTAGTTTCAGCTTCTAAAGGGCGGGTTTTAGACTGACTTTAGGCTGGATATTTTAGTTGGACGTGGCAACCCTGCAGCAGGGTGGCTACATGGCAGCAGCGATTCTATAAGCTAGCTAGAGCAATATATTCAGTGCGCAAAGGTTTAGTCCATAGGTGTGTTGTTTATTTTTTTACATTATTTGAGTGACTATATTTTGGCTCTCTCCTTGACTTTGATCTGTCAATATGGCTCTTTTGAAAAAAAATAGTGAGGATCACTGCTGTAAATGAAAGATAATAGTCTCAGATATCTATTGGAGTACATATTTTGATCAAAAACAAAAGTTAAATTCACAAAAAAGTTGTTTTGAAAGAAAAAAAAGAAAAAGACTGACCTGGTTTTCCCTGGTGGGGTCACATTTTATGGCTTCTGTAATACAAAAATCATTGGTGGTCTTCACTACATAAAATAAAATAAGTGTGTGTTTGTCATGTGTACTCTTCCCTGTGTGTTCATAATTTGTGTTTGTTGGTATTTGTCATTTGAGTGGACCAGATGTATTTGTGATAGGAAAGCAGGTGGTCCTCATAAGGAAATGTGCTGTTTTCACCACAAATTAAACTTTTTGGAAAAACTGAAATTGCTCCAAGATTGCCTTTACGTTACTGTGGCTACAGTTACGGTTAAGCATTTCCCCTTCTATTATGAGCGAGTGAAATGTCCTAACAAGTGTAGTATTACTAATCTGTGTGTGTTTATAGAAGAGCAGTCCAGAAGAGAGGGAGCACATCATTAAAGAGCTGAAGGAGGAGCTGAGACTAGAGGAGGCTAAACTGGTTCTGCTGAAGAAACTTAGACAGAGCCAGATACACAAAGAGAGCAGCGTACAGAAGGTAACGCACACACTGAAATAGGGCTGGTATACGATTACAGCATGTGAGTGTTGACTTACTAATGGCAAATGCATAACTAGCCAACTTTAAACTGTGTGGTGAAGGTACTCTGTGCACATGCTTTTCTTTTTTTAATCTGTCCACTTCTTTTCTCAGCCTCTGGGTTCTGGCTCTGTGGCCACGCCTCCTCCTCTGGTCCGAGGCTCCGTGTCCAGTAAATCATCTCAGCCTGTGAGTACCACTGCCACACAGCACTTGTATATGTCAGTGTCACTTCCGTTACTGTAACGTACCTGTAATTAGGGCTGAGCGATATGGAAAGAATGTGATACTTAGACGTTTTCATGTTTTAAAGTGCCAAGAACTTGATGATTTGATTGAACTCTTCATGTACTGCCCTCCACTAAATCCAGAGATGAATGTCTCATCAAAACAAGGATAACATGTCCACCGTTGCTCTTCAGTGACTGTTCTCTGGTCGTCAGCAGGTTGCGCCCAATCGGAGCTCAAGTACAGTCATCCCTCCTCCTCTAGTGCGGGGTGGCCAGTTGTCCAAACACGGCTCTCAGAACTCCCAAATAATTATGCCGCCGCTGGTCAGAGGAGCTCAGGTGAGCAGTTGACTTCAGCCCACACATGTTAGTTCTGGAGAACATGACAAAAGAACAGGTTCCACTTTGTGGCCTTTTCTGTTGATGTAGAAAACAGATGGTTTGATCTTAGATAATTTGGATTATTATGTTTTATCATTTAGCACTGAAGCCTGGATTGTGCTTACTGTAGCATCCCTGTGTTAAAGAGGATTCCTTATTATTATTATTATTATTATTATTATTATTATTATTATTATTATGTTATTCCTTTCTACTCTGCATTTTACTGCACTACATCTTTGTTCATTTAAGTAGCTCAGTGTGCTGTTGGTCCTGTATTCTTTCTGGATGTTTCATGCTCTCTTTGTCTCTCTATCTTTAGCCGATCTCAGTGACGCCACAGCAGATAGCAAGTTTGCGGCAGCAGCAACAGCAATATTCTGCCTCAGGACCTCCACCCCTGCTGCTGGCCCCGCGGGCCTCTGTACCCACTAACCAGAAACTCATCCAGCAGGGCCTCATCCGCGTGGCCAACACCAACCTGCTTGTCAATGTTAGCCAGGTGTGTGATGGTTTTTGGACATACAGAATTTGTGTGTGGTCTACATGACATTTTTGTTTATAATGGGCTGGTATCGTCCTGCAGGTTTGCATTACATCTCATAAGTGGAATGTAATTGTAAACGCCAAATTGAAGAAATTCTGACTTTCCGTTTTCTCATTGCCCTTTCAGTCCACAGCCACCAACCTCAAGACCACCTTGAGCACCTCTCAGAGCACTGTGTCAAGTGCCAACGAGTCTCCAGCAAGCCGCCAGGCTGCGGCCAAGCTGGCCCTCCGAAAGCAACTGGAGAAAACTCTGCTGGAAATCCCACCACCCAAACCCCCGGCACCAGAGCTCAACTTCCTGCCCTCCGCTGCAAACAACGAGTTCATCTATCTGGTGGGGCTGGAGGAGGTGGTTCAGTGTCTTCTTGACACTTTGGGGAGAGGTACACAACTTTCAGTTAAACACCTGCTTTAAAAACAGCTGCTCTGTCGTTATGGGTCAGTGTTTTATTCTCTGTTCATGTTAAGTCTGTTCACTGGCTTTGGGTGTAATATGAAGATTACATTTGAGGACATGGATTGGAGTGTTTTTATTAAGGGCTGAGATTCTGTTACTTTTTCATTTTTGGGCCTTTACTTATTTTCTCTGCTTTGCTTTTTGGTCTTTTGTTACTTTTTCTTCTTTTTCTTTTTCTGAGTTTCTTTTATTCTCTCTTTCTAATTCATCTCTGTCTGTCTGTTTGTCTCTCTCTGTCTCTCTGTGTCTCTGTCTCTCTGTGTCTCTGTCTCTCCCTCTGTGTCTCTGTCTCTCTGTCTGTCCCTCTGTCTCTGTCTCTCCCTCTGTGTCTCTGTGTCTCTGTCTCTCCCTCTGTGTCTCTGTGTCTCTGTCTCTCCCTCTGTGTCTCTGTGTCTCTGTCTCTCTGTGTCTCCCTCTGTGTCTCTGTCTCTCTGTCTGTCCCTCTGTCTCTGTCTCTCTGTGTCTCTGTCTGTCTCTCTGTCTGTCTCTCTGTGTCTCTGTCTCTCCCTCTGTGTCTCTGTCTCTCTGTCTGTCCCTCTGTCTCTGTGTCTCTGTCTGTCTCTCTCTCTGTCTCTCTGTGTCTCTGTCTGTCTCTCTCTCTGTCTCTCTGTGTCTCTGTCTGTCTCTCTCTGTCTCTCTGTGTCTCTGTCTGTCTCTCTGTGTCTCTGTCTCTCTCTGTCTGTCCCTCTTTCTCTGTGTCTCTGTGTCTCTGTCTTTGTCTCTCTCTGTCTCTCTGTGTCTCTGTCTTTGTCTCTCTCTGTCTCTCTGTGTCTCTGTCTTTGTCTCTCTCTGTGTCTCTGTCTTTGTCTCTCTCTGTCTCTCTGTCTTTGTCTCTCTCTGTCTGTCTGTCTTTGTCTCTCTCTCTCTCTGTCCCTCTTTCTCTGTCTCTCTGTCCCTCTTTCTCTGTCTCTCTGTCCCTCTTTCTCTGTCTCTCTGTCCCTCTTTCTCTGTCTCTCTGTCTGTCTGTCCCTCTTTCTCTGTCTCTCTGTCTGTCTGTCCCTCTTTCTCTGTCTCTGTCTCTGTCTCTCTGTCTGTCTGTCTCTCTTTTTTTCTGTCTGTGTCTCTGTCTCTGTCTGTGTCTCTGTCTCTCTCCCTCTCAGGTAAAATAGGTGGTGCTGTGCCTGCAGTGCTGGATCCTACAGAGCCCTTCACCTGCTGTCAATGCAAGACTGACTTCACTTGTCGCTGGCGTAAAGAGAAAGGCGGGGCCATCATGTGCGAGCAGTGCATGTCCACCAATCAGAAGAAGGCACTGAAGGCTGAGCACACCAATCGGC
>BRDA01014220.1:0-23556 GCA_036984385.1 Crenuchus spilurus
ATTGAGTCAACTTCTCTCCTTTTTATCTGGTTTCAGGTGTGATTTTTAAATTGCCCACACCTGTTACTTATCACAGGTGAGTTTGAATGAGCATGACATGATTGAAACAAAGTTATTTACTCTCAATTTTGAAAAGGTGCCAATAATTCTGTCCGGCCCATTTTTGGAGTTTTGTGTGAAATTGTCAAATTTGCCTTTTTTTCCTGTTTTTTTGTGTTGTTCCAATACACACAAAGGAAATAAACATGTGTATAACAAAACATGTGTAATTACAATAATTTTCTGGGAGAAAAACATACTTTTCTGGAAAAAATTCAGGGGTGCCAACACTTTCGGCCATGACTGTATATTGTGGGACCAAAGTAAACTTCATTATAAAAACGCAAATGTAATGCCTGACGCTTTCAAGTGTGCAACAACACGGATAGTCGTCTTTTTAATCAAAATTTGCTGAAATTATCAGACCAGTCAGGGATAGTGTATCATGAGTCAACACGTATGGTTCAGTGCATCGTTACAGTCTTCAGCAGAGTTGTGCAGTGACGCCCACCTGTTAGATTTCCAGCATATACATTTGCAGTATACAGTATGTTTTGGAATATATTGCCCCTTTAGTTAAGGTCAGTAAATAAAAAGTGAACATACGTGTTAACATATTTCACTGCTGTGCCAATGTGTGCATTTCTTTTAGCGAAAGTTTAGCGCAACTTATCTGAGGGCAGCCATGACACGGATTTGCTTTCGCGCCCGTTTTAATAAGAGCACCGCCCCTACTGCGCTACGATTGGTTAAGAGGCCTCGCTGCGTGCGCTGCGATTGGCTGTAGTATCCCGGCTCTTCCTAGCAGATTTGTAAGCAGTTACTGCAACAATAGTTCATTCACACTCGGAATGGCTTCTGTAAACTGCCTGAGAACATGAAATTCAGTCTTGGTGGAGGAGGTGAGTTTTTTGTTTGTCGTTCTCAGATGATGGGCTGATTGTAAGTAAGTAAAGAGCCAATCCTGGCGCTGTAGAGGCGGGCTTTACCGGAAAACGGGTGCGAAACATCTCATAACGCGTCTCGAAGTGGATGCTGTAGGGTTTGAGCTCAGTCAACAGAGTGTGTGCCAGGCGAAGAAATCATCAACGCTTTGGAGACTTTTATTAGCTGTTTTATTTACAAAATCGCGGTGAGTGCATTGTTTTTAAAATAATGATTACAATGTTTACAATGTTTACTGTTTACTGTATAAAACACCACGTTTGTTTTTTATTAGGTGTTATAAGATATAACTGTCTATAGACTTTGCATGTAATACTAGAGTTTATTGTTTAGGTTGACTGTGTCATGTCTGAGTAGTTATGTAGACATTTAAGCTACATGTAAATATTTCAAATATATTGTAGGGTTACGTTTAAAGCATATATGTACACTGGCCCAGTGTGACAGTGTTTTCTTTTCTCTGCAGATGGACAGCAGCGTGGTGCAGATTTTTAAGGAGGACAAATGTCACGCTGAGGACTGTACACCAAACTCGCCCTGGCAGTCAGGCTTCTCAGACATTTACAACTACTCTGTGAATGAAAGCTGGGCAGAAGAAGCGGAGCCCCTGTCCCCTGTCATCCCCGTCATCACGGCTGTGTACTCGGTGGTGTTCGTGGTGGGTCTGGTGGGGAACTGCTTAGTGATGTATGTCATTATCAGGTGAGACACAGGACTCGTCCTGCTGCAGTAATTCGTGCTCGGCCTGTCTGACACCATACTCTCGCTGCTTCGAAGTCTGACTGAAGTGTAAAGCTCACAGAGCAGTTTAAATGTAAACTATGGGTGATTTCTCCTTTTCTTTAATTTTATTTGAAGAGGTTTTGTCAAGGGTTCAAGCGTTACATTGGCAGCAGGTGTTTTGGCGCCCCCTGGTGGACCTGAACGCAGCGTTATAGTGCTGCAAATAACATTCAAATCTGAAGCAAAGATTTAAGGGGAGACAGTATCTGAAACATGTCTAATACTTTATTTTATGTCTTTTAAAAACTACTAAAGCTTCTAGTTAGAAGATTAACATATTTAATTATGTATGAGACACTGTCGTTTTAGTCAGATTCATTGCAAACTATCAGTCTAGAGGGGGGGGGTAGAAGGAGTAGCATCACAAAAAATGTACTGATATGTTTTATGACATACTGAAATTGCATTAATTTTATTGCATTTAATTGTTTTACCTCATTACATCGACTGTTTTACCTCATTACATTAATTGCTTTACCTCATTACATTGACTGTTTTATCTCATGACATTAACTGTTTTACCCCATTACATCAACTGTTTTACTTATTTTGACTGTTTTACCTAATTACATCAACTGTTTTACCTAATGACATAGATGGTTTTATCTCAAGACAATTTTTTACATCATGACTAACTGTTTTACCTCATTTCGACTGTTTTACCTCATGTCATAAACTGTTTTAAAACATGACATGAACTGTTCTACCTCATTACATTAACTGTTTTACCTCATTTCGACTGTTTTACCTCATTACATTAACTGTTTTACCTCATGACAGCTGTTTTACCTCATTACAGTAACTGGGTTACCTCATGACATCAGCTGTTTTACCTCATGACATTAACTGTTTTACCTCATGACATTAACTGTTTTACCTCATGACATCAGCTGTTTTACCTCATGACATTAACTGTTTTACCTCATGACATCAGCTGTTTTACCTCATTACATTACCTGTTTTACCTCATAACATTAACTGTTTTACCTCGTGACATCAGCTGTTTTACCTCATGACATTAACTGTTTTACCTCGTGACATCAGCTGTTTTACCTCATGACATCAGCTGTTTTACCTCATGACATTAACTGGTTTACCTCATACATTAATTGGTTTACCTCATTTTGACTGTTTTACTTCATTTCATCGACTGTTTCATCTCATGACATCAGCTGTTTTACCTCATGACATCGACCGTTTTAAAACATGACATTAACTGGTTTACCTCATTACATTAACTGGTTTACCTCATTACATTAACTGGTTTACATCATTACATCAACTGGTTTACCTTCTACAGTTCCAGAATAAATGTGACATATTACTAAATGTGTTTTCAACTGGGCTTTTAAACAATTTTCTGGTAGATACACTAAGATGAAGACCGCCACCAATATATACATCTTCAACCTGGCTGTGGCAGATGCCCTGGTGACCACCACCATGCCCTTTCAGACCGCAGACTACCTGCTAAACTCTTGGCCTTTTGGAGAGGTGGTCTGCAAGGTCTTCATCTCCATCGACTACTACAACATGTTCACCAGCATCTTCACCCTCACCATGATGAGTGTGGACCGCTATGTAGCAGTCTGTCACCCAGTGAAGGCGCTGGATTTCCGCACACCTGTCAAGGCTAAGATCATCAACATCCTTATCTGGGTTCTGTCTTCTGCTGTGGGAATTCCTGCCATGGTGCTAGGAAGCACTCAGTCCAACAATGGTACTTGATATTCTTACAAGCTATGAGGCATGGATACAACACTTGACAGGAGAGTTTTTGATGTCTGAAGGTTGCTTCTTATGTTTTCTATCAAAAATTATGAGGCTAATACTAGGACAAGTAAGGGAAATATATACAGCCATACAAAAAAATTTAATATAATGAAAAAATGACAATATTCATATTTAAATGTAAAAAGGTAAACTGTCATACATTTTATATTAATTGCATGTAAAATGACATAATTCAAGCTTTTTTGTTTTAATGTTGATCAATATGGCTTATAGTTCATGTTAATCAGCAGTACAATATCTCATATTATTAGAATATTTCATTTTCAGTAAAGTATATATACTGTGTATCTCTCAGGCTACAAGTTCCACATTCCCAATATCAAGCCACTCCTTAACTCGAGAGAACATCAGTAGTGTCTTACCTGGGACAAGGAGAAAAAGAATTGGACTCTTGCTCAGTGCTCCAAATTCCTCTTTTCAGATGAAAGTCAAGGTCCTGGAGGAAAAATGAAAAGATAGAGTCAGAGGTGTCTGAAGTCCAGTGTGAAGTGTCCACAGTCTATGATGACGTGGGATGTCATATCATCTGCTTGTCTTGATTCACTGTGTTTTATCAAGTTCATAGTCACCACAGCCATCTACCAGGATATTTTAGAGCACTTCATGCTTTCATCTGCTATATTTGAAAAAAATATTTGAGATTCTTGATTTCAGATTTTCATGAGTTATAAACCATACAGATCAACATTAAAACAGAAAAGATGTGAAATATGTCACTTTACATGTCATTCATATAAAATGTAGGACAGTTTGCTTTATTTTTTCATCGTATTCAAATTTTCTGATGTATGATTGTTTATACCAGTGAATCATGCAGACAGCATGTCTACATGATCCCTCGTTTCCATGAAACCATATTTTTCTCTGAATAACACAAAATATACACACGTGCACAATATCCGGTGAGTATTGACCTTGTCCTATATACTCCCCAGGCACCACAGAATGCGCACTGCAGTTCCCTGACCCCTACATATACTGGGACACGTTAATGAAGATCTGTGTCTTCATCTTTGCTTTTGTGGCACCCCTCCTTATCATCACTGTGTGTTACACACTGATGGTGATGCGGCTGAAGAGTGTGAGGTTGCTGTCGGGTTCACGTGAGAAGGACCGCAATCTGCGCCGCATTACACGTCTGGTGCTGGTGGTGGTGGCTGTGTTTGTGGTTTGCTGGACGCCCATCCACATCTTTATCCTGGTTAAAGCTCTGGCACCTGGTGTCCCTGAAACCACTGCAGTTATGGGTGCCTACTTCTTCTGTGTGGCACTCGGCTATACCAACAGCAGCCTCAACCCAATCCTGTACGCCTTCCTGGATGAGAATTTCAAGCGCTGTTTCCGGGACTTCTGCTGTCCAGGCCGAGGCCCGACGGATGGCCAGGGAATGCTCCGGGTTAGGAGCACTCTCCGTGAGCACACATGTCCGGTGCAGGGCCAAGGGGATGGTGGCCACGGCAGGCCTGTATGACTAGCCGTGGAGCTGTCCTCCTTCCAGGGACAGGAGGACTCAAATGATCTGGGACTAACGCAGGTCACCACTGCCATCTGAAGGCTGACTTATAATTTTGCAAAAATGCACGTACATGTATTTGTCTAGTTGAAGAATTTGAGTAATCATAGCTTGCGGAGGCTTACAGAGCTTCCTGTTTCATTTCTGTGTTGACTTCTTGTTGACTTCTCGTCATCAAATATATATAAATGTAAAATTAGCACTCACTCGCAGAAGGGAGTGTGAATATTTTTAAAAATGGAATAGACTGACTCCATGCTTGCAGACATGGATTCCAACATGCTATGGAGCCAACTCGTAGCAAAGAACCCACATTTAGCTAGTTAGTGCAGTGCTATCCACATAAGGTATGCTAACATTAGCTGAAGTTGGCTATGTTAGCTTAAAAAGCCTGTAGTTTGCTGAAATCTTTGTCATTGACATGTACAGATGATAGAATAAATGCACCTAGCTATATAATGCTAACTGAAAGCATTTTAGCTTGTCCAGTTGCCATAGTTATGACAAATCCTAATGCATCTTCAGCTATGGTAATGCCTGAAGTCTATAGTTTTGTAGACCTTGTGTCTAATTGAGGGTTTGAAGTGTTCTCAACACTTCTGAGAATCAAAATGCTCTTTAAAATGGTGTCAGGAAGTGCCTTTCTTTCCTGAAATCAAAGCACAGGGGGAGGAGCTACTGCAAACACCTCCAAAGTCCCAACTATACCTGTGATCATGTGCCTCAAGCTATGGTTGAGCAGATAAATATGTGGTAGTGTTAATGGTCCAAATACAAAAGTAATCAAAATACTGTGTAATCACATATTATCATGCTTTACTTTTTTGCCCATTCTTTCTTAGTTCATGTGGACTTGGACAGAAAATGGAAAATCTTGTTTTCTGTATATTTTAGTTTGGTAAATGCAGCACTTCCCCCTAGTGTACCTCAGCATTAATTGTAGATATGTTGGTGACATTTATGTGAGCATTACAGTTGCCACTAATATTTGCAGAAGTTGTATAACTGGGCTTAAAGGATGAGCCAGAAATGTTGTGCCTTTTATATGAGCGATTTGCATTCTTTAAAAAAAAGATTTTTATGTGCCGTATTTCATAGTATTTATATGTTTAGTTGATTATAAAACTTTATGAAACCCTAAATCATGATGTTCTTAAAATACACAGTCATATCAGAATGTTATGTCCACCCCTGGTTTGGAATGAACTTGGGCATATGACTGTGTATATGTTTGCATATAATCATAGAATCAAGACTGTGAAAAGAGCTATGGAACCTCACCGGTCCCTTTTCTGTGGTATTGCAAACCAGGTTATCTGTTCAGCCTAACTACATAATGAAAGTCCTGCACCCCGAGCTCCTACTATAGTCGTTGTGATGCTTTCTTCACTTGCCTGAAACATGATCAACATCCCAAACTCAAATCTTGT
Source organism: Crenuchus spilurus (assembly GCA_036984385.1). Classification (NCBI taxonomy): domain Eukaryota; kingdom Metazoa; phylum Chordata; class Actinopteri; order Characiformes; family Crenuchidae; genus Crenuchus; species Crenuchus spilurus. The sequence continues at coordinate 6,505 of BRDA01014220.1, forward strand.
TAATTCACCATATCCCTTTATGAAGGTTTCATTGATGGCTGCCAGAGAGCCAGTGACCAAAGACACCGATTTAAAAAAAGAATAGAGCAGAGTAACACATGCTGCTCTGTCCTACTACACAATTACATATTCCTGGTATGTAAATAGTTTCATACAAATCAAGTGTGATGCAATGGCCTTTATGTTTCTCGTCATATTAATTCTATAAAGTGTTTATGTGTATGTTTGAGTAGAAAAACCATGAAACTGCAAGAAAACAAGTAACGCGAATAATATTACATTTTACAAGTGTTTCACATGTGATCTTTTTTTATAATTATTGTTATTTTTTTTATATTTTTCATGTGATTAATTTTTTTTTCACCTGATCACATTTTTCACATAATTTTTCATGTTTTTTACATGTTATCAAATGTTTTTAAGAACTTTTTAGAACTGGATCTTTTTTTAACATAACATCATTTTATTCCGTTTTGATCACATTTTTAAAGTAATTGTTTTTATTTTTTATGTGATCAAACATTTTTTTACTAGATTACATGTTTTTTTTTACTTGGTTTTATTTTGATCACATTTTTCATGTAATTTTTTTCAAATTATCATATTTTTCACTGAAATATGTAAAATGCCTAAATGTCATATGATGATTCACATGCAAAAGTCATGTGCTTTTTCTGTAAGTGTATGAATGTGGTTACACATCTAGACTGAACGAACACTTCTACACAGGCAAGGTGCATGTTTCAACTAATCATTACTCAGGAAACAATATCTCATTCTTTAGAGTTATTGTGAGATATATTTATTTTGTACTGCAGGAGAACAACTCTGCTTAATTTGTTTTAGCATAGACATTATTCATAAGTGCTGGTTGTTGCAAAAGTTGTGTGTTTTGTGTCCTGATCTACTGTGAAATGTTGTATTTGCTTACCTCAGAGGAAAAAACTCACTAGCATATGCTCACTGAAGCATTTTGTGGAATGTTGGTAGATTCTAGAAGTTGTAGATATCATTCCAAAGTCTGATATCTTATCGCTAGCAGCATTCAGTGTCTTGTGCTGCAAAATGTGGGCAAAACTCTGATGTATTTTTTGGAAAGAGGGCTAGACAACATCTACAGAACTTGGAATTTGTAGTTGTTCATGTTCAATTCCATTGCTCTTTCTTTAACTGGAGAAAAAAAACCAATTGATGCTACAGTATGCTAAGCTATGCTATGCTGTTCTGTGAGTACAGTCCTCACTAAAGCCATCAGAGTAGGCTGACCATATGTCCCTGTTTTTAAATGTGAATGAAAAACAACAAAAAGTCATAAGAAAGACCCAACAGAAGAGCAGATGGGCAGACATCTCACATTTTTCTTGTTTTTGGCTGACAGAGGGCTGGATGCTACTATCTTCTAACCATTTCTACTACTTGTTCACCTAGTTTTAGAGAATACTGTGACTGTGTCCAACACATCACCACAAATGTCTTTTAGAGACATGAGGCAACCCGGGGATTATAAACAGGTATGGGATTAAGACCTGAATAGTATTACAATGTGATAAGTGGGCTGATTTGAATAAATATAAAATGTACTTGAATGTTTACCATGCAATCTACAAATACTGCATCATTTCTTTAAACTGTGGCACTTTTTCAGCCAACCATATGACCTTTGACATATGTTAACAGCAGCTGTCTCTCCAGAACTGGAGCTATCCCAGGATTTTGGGTTTGGATACTGGGCTATAGTGATGGGTCTCATTTTAATATGAATGTGAATTATGGGCTTATACAGCCACTTCATCATGGTTTACTACAGTAACATGGAAATCTTTATCTTTTTAGATTAAAAAAAACATTTTATTTAAAACATTTGATATTTTAATGGTATATTGACTGCTGAACTGGAAATGTCCCAAGTTTTAGTTTTATCTGGTAAAATTAGCTAAATCTGGTCATTTTACATCAAAGATTAAAGAAACAATACTGCAACATTCTGTTCTGGCTACAACTGTAAAATCTAATTAGCCAGATCACATTGGCATAAAATGCTAACTGCCTCATTTGGATTTCATAAATTTCATTCATTTTAGCTTTGGTTTAGGTGAAGTATCCCTTTAATACTAGAGATATGATGAAATAATGTTATATAAAACATACTAGCATTCAATAGGAATCATGGACTTCTCCAAAGAAGGACACATTAACATACAAAATAAGTAAATCAATGTATTTTACATATATGTGCAGGGTCCAGAGTTTGGAAATTGGTGTTATTCTTACAGTGATATTTATTAATGTAAAGATTACTTACATTTTTAAGTGTACATGGTTTACCTGTAGATAATGAATAGTGGCTGCTGCAGCTCTACAAATCAAAATATCCTTGAAGGTGTTCATATATTCTATATATTACACAGCATATTTTGTTTTATAAAAGAAGACAGGAGTTTATGCACACACACACACACACACACACACACACACACACACACACATACAAATATATATATAATTATTATTTCACTGTTTTTCTTTTTCATTATGCCTTACTCTTTTTTAACATTTAAAAATGTAAAGCCTGTTGTGCCTTTTGTTAGTTCATCATAGACTAGTATGAATGATCTCGGTCATTGTCACAATGGAACATTCAACCATTTTAACACCAAAACAAAGCAAACAATATTTATAAAAGTGATTATTATTTTTTACTGTTTTGCTAGAAAATGCAACTACCAGGAGACTCAAACTGTTTTGTAGTCCCTAAATTAACCATTTTATGCTCAGTAGGGCTGATCCCCAACATGGAGGCAGCCATGTTTAAAATAAGTTTAGTACAGAATCTCTAACACATGCAGACAACTTGGTGTAGTAAGTATAATGGAAACATGAAGAATCATTGGAGAAAATTGCTAATTGCTCATTTAAAGATTCTCTATGATATTTAAATATTCTTTCTATATGTTTTTGTATTGTCCAAATGTTCTTTTCCATGATCTAAAGCACTACCACTCAAAGGCTTATTATAGTGTGATTATGTAATATTATATATGGGAAGTTCAATTGCTTATTGCTTTTGATTATTTTTTAAAGTTAATGCAGTTTTCAGGAATTTGTGTTTTGTCTGTGCCAACAGCTACAGTATTACCTGCCTTGTATATGGCTTACATATGAAATGTTACAGTCATCACTAAATGCAGCACTACAATAAAATAATACATAAGTACTCATGTTTTGGTTCTGTTTTAATAGATTAAGATATACAAGTAAATAATGTATTATCTATACAGGGTTACACCACTTAACAACCTGGGGTCCTACCTATTTCAAAACCACAACAAAGTATAAGATGTTAAAATACTTTATTAGTGTGGCTAAGGCGCTGACACTATGACCAGAGGATCGTGAATTTGAATCCTGGTTATGCTGTTTGCTATCAACAGATGGGGCCAAAGAAAGTAAAAAATTGGCCATGCTCTCTCTGGGTGGGTAAATGCCACTCTCTCTCCATCACTTTCACAATACAATGTCCACTGGCTCAGGTGTCTACTGATTGGTCCCTCGGAGCTGAGGATCTTTCTCTTTCCTCTGAGCGTGTTGGCTCCCCAGTAATGGTGTAACAGTGGTAGTTGGAAAAGAGCCAACACATCACACGTATCAGAGGAGGCTTGTGCTTGTCTTCCCCCTCCTAGTGTCAGGGACATTGCAAAGTAATGGGGAGAGTCATAATGGATAGAATGGGTTAATTGGCTACTACTGCATTGGGAGGGGAAAAATTGCAAAATAGTAGAAACAAAATTATATATAAAAATAGTCCTACTTTGTACTTGCATTCACTAAACACTTTATTAGCTCCACCTACACCTCCAGGTGAGGGAGGTTGTCAAGCTCAAGAAAGAGTCCTATTTGGCCTGGTTGTCTTGTAAGACTTCAGAGGTAGCTGACAAGTACCAAAGGGCCAAGTGGGCTGCAGCTTCGGCTGTTGCTGAGGCAAAAACATGGATGTGGAAGGAGTTTGGTGAGGCCATGGAAAACGACTATTGGATGACTCCTCAAAGATTCTGGCAAATGGTCAGGCAGCTCAGGAGGGGAAAGCAGTTTAGCACCAACACTGTCTACAGTGGGGGTGGGGAGATGTTGACCTTGACTAGGGACATCATTGACCATTGGAAATTATATTTTGAAGACCTTCTCTGCATGTCTTTAAGAGAAGAAGCAGAGTCTGGGGACCTTGGGGGTGACTCGCCCATCACTCAGGGAAAAGTAACCGAGGTAGTCAAAAAGCTCCTCATTGGCAGGGCCCTGGGGGTGGATGATATCCACACTGAGTTTCTCAAGGCTCTGGATGTTGCAGGGCTGTCTTGGTTGACACATCTTTACAACATTGCATGGACATCAGGTGCAGTGCCTCTAGATCGGTAGATTGGTGTGCTTTTCCCTATTTTTAAGAAAGGGGACCAGAGGGTGTGTTCCAATTATAGGGGGATCACACTTCTCAGCCTCCCCAGTAAAATCCATTCCGGGGTGCTGGAGAAGAAAATCAGACTGATAGTTGAATCTCGAACAATTATAATTATACCTTTCCCAAAAAGGCTGTTACCCTCCTGTTTTAATGACTACCGGCCGATCACACTCACCTCCATCCTCATAAAGTGCTTCACTAGTCATTCAACACATAAGGTCCTCCCTCCCCCCCCCTCCCTGGACCCCTACCAGTTTGCATATCGGTCAAATCGTTCGACTGATGATGCTATCTGCACTGCTCTCCCCTCAGCTTTTACTCTTCTGGACAAGAATGACACTTACGTCAGGATGCTCATTATTGACTTCAGTTCGGTGTTCAGTACAATCATCCCCCAACTACTTATTCACAAACTGGACAGTCTGGGTCTGAATACATCACTGTGCAACTGGCTGCTTGACTTCCTGACTGGAAGACCACAAGCAGTACGGGTTGGCAGTAACTCGTCCAGCATCATCACTCTGAACACACGGACCCCCTCAAGGATGTATGTTGAGCCCCCTTCTGTTCACTCTCCTAACCCACGACGGCTCCCCATCACACACCTCCAACCTCTTTATCAAGTTTGCGAATGATACGACTATAATTGGCCTTATCAGCAATAAGGATGAGTCACACTACAGGGGTGAGGTGAGCCTGCTAGCCTCATGGTGCAAACACAACAATCTCTGAACACAGAGAAGACTAAGGAGATTGTGGTGGACTTTAGGAGAACTCACATACAGCATGCTCCTCTTTCCATCAACGGAGCTGCTGTGGAGAGGGTGAGCAGCACTAAGTTCTTGGGGGTGCATGTCACGGATGACCTCTCCTGGACCATCAACTCAACATCATTGGCCAAGAAGGCTCACTAGTGGCTTTACTTTCTCTGCAACCTAAGAAGAGCTAGGGTCCCCACCCCCCATCATGACCACCTTTTACAGGGGGACCATTGAGAACATCCTGTCTAGCTGTGTCACTGTGTGGTATGGGGCCTGCACAGCATTCTGCCACAAATCCCTTCAGCATATCATTAGAACAGCTGAGAAGATCATTGGTGCCTCTCTCCCCTGCCTTCAGGACTTGTACAGCTCCCGCCTCACACGGAAAGCTGTCTGCTTGGCGGGTGATCCTAGCCACCCACTACACAGTTCTTTTAGCCTGCTACCATCAGGGAGGAGATTGCATAGTCTCAGGGCTAGGACCAGCAGACTAAGGGACAGCTCCATTCATCAGGGTGTGCGGATGCTGAGCTATATTTCTTCTCTGCCCCTCCTCCGCCTTCTGCCCCCCATGTGCTCACCAACTAACTAACATAACTGGTCCTGTCAAGATCTGTCAATTCCACTACTCACACTTCCACCAGCCACTTCCACTATTCCCCCCATTTGTACATAACTTGGACCTCTTAATACAACCAGTAAGCACACAGTTACTTTATCAGATCCATCCATTTTATTGCACTACTGTTCAGCCTATTATTATTGTTAATATTTATTTTTTATGCTGCTATTGTCTATTTTGCTTCTCATGTCTTTCTGCTGCTACTATCTTTTTTTGCTGTTAATGTTAATGTTTATTTTTGCTATAACTTGGGTAGGTGAGTAACACAATTTCAATCCTCTGTATGTCATATGCAGAATTGACAATAAAGCTAATACTACTACTACTACTACTACTACAATGTAGGTTCTGGTTTAGTTGAGGAACACTGGACCAGCTCTTTACCCTTGATAGGATCATAAGGGTGTATGGGAGTTTGCTCAACCAATCTACATGTGTTTTGTGGATTTGGAGAAGGCATTTGACTGTGTCCCTCAGGGTATCCTGTGGGGGTACTCCACGAGTATGGGGTACTGGGCTCTTTGCTAAGGGCTATCCAGTCCCTATACAAGTGAAGCAAGAGCTTTCCCCGCATTGCCGGTGGTAAGTCAGACTTGTTTCCAGTTGAGGTTGGACTCCACAAGGGCTGCCTTTTGTAACTGATTCTGTTTGTAATTTTAAAAGGACATAATTTCTCAGCATAGTCAGGTGCTATAAGGTGTCCAGTTTTGTGACCTCAGGATTCCATATCTGCTTTTTGCAGAGGATGTGATCCTGCTGGCTTCATCAAACCAGGACCTCCAGCTCTCACTGGACCAGTTTGTGTGAAACGGCTGGGATGAGAATCAGTACCATCAATTCTGAGACCATGGTACTCAGCCGGAAAAAGGTGGAGGGCTCTCTCCAGATTGGGAGGATGTCCTTCAGGGTTCGTACGGGTGCTTGAAATACTGGAAAATGCTTGAAAAAGTTTTCCAGGCCTGGAAAGTGCTGGAATTTTGGACAAAGTGCTTGTAAATGCTTGAAATTCAAACTGCATTTACTTTACAATAAATAACTATCTGACTAAATAAGTTTGCTTAAAGAAAAAAATTGCAGAGGGTAAAATAAAAAAAGGCTTCGCTCGTGCCTCCATGTATGTGTGACAACAAATTCCGGTTCTTTCTCGTAATCCAAGGGCAGTTGCCTCACGAGGAACCCACTCTTTTTGCCCCCAGATGCAACATAGTTTTACCACTTCTGTGTTTTTTAAATATAGCTAAATTAAAATTTTAATAACTTTATTATTCTATAGCATTATAAAGAAAGGAAGAGCGAGTGGCAAAAAGAAAAGCGGCTCTTTGAAGGGGAGCGACTCCCAACTAATTTAGGGTTTGTTTGAGACCTGCTGCTTCCAGTCTGTGCTGTGTTCCCTCACAGACAGAGTTGCCAGGTTCGCGGTTTTCACGCCAAATTGGGCTTGTTTGAAAATCCAGTCGCGGGTGAAAATTCAATTTTTTTGGGCTACTTTTATAAATTACCGCGGCCGCCAAAAAAAAAATACAACAAAAAAGTGGGTGTTGCCTAGGATATTACTTCAACAAGGCGGGCAAACGTGTATACGTCAACACTAAGGAAGTTTGAATACAACAATAACAACGAAGAGAACATAACACTATATGAAAAGATAGAGAGCGAGAGAGAGAAGGTGAAAAGAAAACTGTCACTAGCTAATATCCCAGGTAAATGGGGGAAATACAGGGGGTATTGCAAGGACTGGGAAAAAGAAAAAGGTTTGATGGACTGATAATAAATCCCTTATAAACAAAATAATAAGTCGTACACTCAGTTGTTTTGCCATTTGCTTCAAACGTGTGACAGATATATATATATATTTTGGTCTAGTTTAAGCTTCTGAAGGGCGGGTTTTAGACGGACTTTTGGCTGGATATTTTTGTTGGACCTGGCAACCCTGCCTCACAGACACAGTGAGCTGGTGATAACAGCAGTAACATGACAGGAGGTTGCGTTAGCTAACCTGCTAGTGTATGTATGCACACTGGCAGCTGGCGGTTTTGCAGACTTATTTTTACGAAGCATGGTGTGTGATAAAATGTGGTAACGCTAGTTTTGCATGCCAGTTACAGGACGACCATTAATAGCATACGCAGTGACCATAACAAAAATTATTTAGCATCTATCAACATTACTCTGCAAAACGTACCATTGCATTTAGCCAACATGAGTAAATCAGAGTACAGTATACAGTTACAGAGTTGTCATCAGCCAGTTTTCTCTTCTACAGTAGACAAATGTACAAAACTCTGAAAAAGTATTCATTCCCCTTTAACTTCTCCACATGTTACACCTACAAACTTAAGTGTATTTTTTAGGATTTAGTGTAGTAGCAAGTAGCAAGTAATTGTGAACTGAGAGGCCCAGTTCAATGCAACAGTAGTCGCGTTTCCATTGACCCTGAAATATCGCAAATTAGAATTGTGAATAAAAATGTGCTTAATGGAAACACGACAATTTCGAAAAAACTCACGTTTTTCGATAAAAGTCTTTTGCGCTAAGATGAGGTGGTTTTTCAGTCGTATCGAAATTGGTTTATATCGCAAAAGTTTAATGGAAACACTCGAACTGACTTTTTTCGCATCAAGGGAGTCACGTGATCAACAACTGGACGTTTCTATTGGCGAAAAAGACGACGCAGAAAAAGACAACAACAGAAAGTGCGAGGATGAAGATGACGCAGCATATTTGGAATAACGAGGAGAATCCTTGGACAATGTGCAGCTGGCTCCACTAGAGATCTCACAGCATCACAAAGTTATTTAAAAGTTGAGTGTGTCATTCTAAAATGTTGAATCCAAAGCTCTTCTGTAAAATCATCGACTACAGTTTCCCAAAAACTCCGCATACGTAGCTTCTCCCAGGTATAAGGGGCTTGTCACTCCAAAGCCTCGATAAGTCGCCATCTCCTCTGATGGCTGATGATGAGCACTAGTGCCGTGGTAGCAGTATGTATAAAGCTGAAGTATGTGTTTACATCCACTGTCGCTATGTTTGTAATGACTTATCGCGAGAACAAACATATTCACATGTGATTTTATAAAAGTATTTCACATTTAATGGAAACACCGCAATTGCAAAACTTGTTTTGTCGAATTGTTTTTTCGACAAAACAGAATATTGATAAAGTTTTGCGCAAAACTGCAATGGAAACGCGACTACTGACAATGTGAAATTGATTCAATAGACTCTATTCTAAGATTCTTGCTTTTATGATTCAGCATGATTGTTTCCAGCTCTCCTAAATACAAGTATTTTAGTTTTGACACCAGTGTAGCCACTTATTGGTATTGGTGCTCCAACAGCAACCCAAGCAGATAGGTCAGTGATGCACTGGACACACAAATCAAGTCTTATCACTTGCTAATTACAGTGTGGACATTTGTCTAAAAAAATTGAGTGTAAAACAAAACTAATTTGCCTGCCTAAAAAAAATGGAGAAGTTTTTTTGAAAAGCATTTTAACAGAGTGTTGAGCTCTTCAGTCATCTAGGGGCCAGGAAAGAGAAAAGCCATGACAGGGTCAAGTTGTGTTAAAAGTTGTGTTATAGTATAGACCATTAGGACTGCAGGGAAGACCTAGATCACAGTATTGATCACAGTATTTTGAGTCTAAGTCAAGACCATGACCAGAAAAAATCATTTTGTAGTTAATTTTAAGTCTTAATCCAACTCTGCATACTGACTTTTGGGAGCAAATGATGGTTAAAGATATTCTCTGTATTTGAAGTAGGCTGTAGCCTCTTTTAATACCTATTTCTATTACTGAGTACTTCAATGTCCCTTTTCTACTGTAACACAGAATTTCCACACCATGGAACTAATAAAGGATTATCTTATCTTATAAAACTAATGATGTTCATTTATTGAATGCTGAACAAGAAATAGTGACCTGTTTGCTCCCATCATTCAATCGGCGTGCATGTTTTATGTATGATATGTAGCTAATATTATTTGTTGATACTTAGATGTATTGTTGATATCACTGCTGCTGTGGTAGCAAACCTTTAACACAAATATCTGGCTAACTTGGCTTGTGGGGAGGATGTAATATATATTAAAAGCTTTTATACCTTAAAATGTTCTATATATATGAAACAATAATCAAACAGGTAAAGGCTTGTATCTTTCTGTAATTGGTCATCTAAGATTTATTGAAGCTTTGTATAATCACACTGATGTCAAGGCTGAACTAATCTGTGATCTTGGGCTTAAAATAAGCATGATCACATCAATTCACAATACTCATTTAGTTAAATGTAATATTGCAGGTTTTCAGCTTTCTGAAATAGATCTGTTTCCTTTCCTGAAAGGAGGGCCATGTGAAATTCAGTGTGGTTAAAGTTTCAATTGATAGAATTGGAGGAAGTGTTGCTGATTAAAGCTTGTGTTTCCTGTAATGAAGTGGAGTGCACTAAAGGCATGGTCATTATCTGGTACAGACAAAAAGGTTGACTGAAGCATTAATTCGTTTGCTTTCAGTTTTAAAGGACCCATGTCCTGCATAAATATTGTATTTATTTTTTTCATGTAATGTTTTATATATATATTCTGATTAGCAAAAACAGCCACAATTTATATTTTTACAATGTGGATATTGTCACATTTAACAATACTTTCATTACAGAGTATAATTAATTATGCTTCACTGGATTTAGTGCAGCACTTTTTTATGATATTGTGACATAAATTGTGAAAATGTCTTCAAATGTCATATATTTTTGCAATTAATTTTTTTGCCATGCCTACTTATAATTAATCAGACTGTTTGAACATGGCCCCTATTCTTAATTAGAACCCTCTGTTTGTTGTTTGTAGTTTAAAAAGCAGTTTAGGCTGTAACACTCTTTATAACTTCATTGTGAATATGTTGAGTATATGGAAATCCTTTAGTAGTTGTGAGATGGAGCTGCTACAGACTGGACATGTTGTTGTAGCGTATGTGACAGATGCTTGATCAAATTGAGATCTGGGTAATTTAGAGGACATTTTTGGTAGAAACTGACTACTGGTCAGTCATCGGTGTGTGTGTGGTTGAGTGTGTGTAAATGGAGTGTGTTGATTGTAAAGTGTCCTTGGGTATCTAGAAAGGTGCTATATAAGTGTAACATTCATTCATTCATTCATACTGTTTACTAAAATTTTCCCAAAAGTCTTACCGCTTCAGTAGTGTTGTGGAAATGTCCAGTGTCCGTCTTGAAACTAGTCTCAAGACCATAAATGAGGGGTCATGGTCTCGTCTCACTCTAAACCTCAGTTTGACTCGGTCTTGCCTTTTATAGTGATGTGGATTTGTTGTCAAGACCAGCTGAGTCCAGTGTTTCTTTCTTTTTCTTTTGTCACTAAAAATCAACAATGCATTCAAACAGACTAAATCAGTCTTTTATCGACATGCCTAAATCACATCTGCACTCTGATTGGATGTTTAATTTGACATTTAATTAATCCTCCGAAATAGTAAGGTTTTCACATTAATAATAAAAAATAGATTGAATGGAAGTTGATAATTTACATTCATTTGACTTCATGTGGTGACTTCTGATTCAGTTTCAGAGAAGGGACTCAGAATCATCACCATCTATGGACTAAGTCTATAATAATAAATAATAATTTTCTCTATATATAACCTAAAAAATCTTATTTCAATTTATTACATTTACTCAGTAAGTGTACATCCTCCTATAAGCAGCTCGAAAGCATCTACATAACATAGATGAGATAAGATTAACCTGGAATAGAGACATCTTCAGAATTGCCATGGTAACATCTGTACCATCAAATCAAATGTCCTCAGCCTTTGATTTCTATTCTTGTTTGAGTTTTGTCAGAGAAATGACACTCTTCAAAATAACACAGTAATGGAGTGAATCACTCTATATTCTATAGTCACTCCTATTCAAACACAAGTACCAAACCAAACATTCCTACACAACGTCTTCATGCTAACATTTATCAAATGTGTGATTTTCTTTATTAGCAGCCTTTAAAAAGAACATTCATCACATCAGACATGGATTTCTCTGCCTAATTAATACAGAATATCACTGTGTGTTTTTTACTTTTACTCCAAACATTAGAATATCATGAAATAGTTCATTAGCATTTAGTAGCACCAGCAGTAATTACTATTACCCAGAATTTAGAGGCATCAGCATGGAGAAGAGCCTTTTCTTGTAAAGCCCCTCAACTCAGAAATAATCTTCCAGATAATGCCTGAGGCATACAAACTCAACATTAAAGTCTAGGCTGAAAACTCACTTGTTCAGTTTAGATTTTGTTAGTTAGTGCTTCGTAAATAAAGGTTGCAGATCCAGGAGTTCACTGGGCATAGGATATAATGGTAAACTGAGATGCTAGTGTTGTCATCTCACTGCTTCTATGTTCACTCAGGTTTGTTGACAGTGGAGCAGAGGGATGCCAGTGTCTCAGGGAGTTGTGGTTTGCTTGCTTATTATGGGTTTTATATATTTATATCATTTATGTTTTATTTACATAATTTATATATTCGGAAGGGTTGTCAGGAGAAAGCCTTTTCATTCTTAAATGAACATGCCACCATGAATTAAGTTTATAAAGTAGCATCTAAGCAAACCATTTGACTTCTGGAACAATGTGTCTTGGACAAGACGAGACCAAATTAGAGATGTTTGGCTATAATTCACAGCATCAGGTCTGGCAAAAACCAAACACAGCATATCAGCACATACCAGCTGTCAAGTATGGTGGTGGAACAATGATAATTTGGGTTTGTATTAGATCCACAGGACCTGGGCACCTTGTAGTCATTGAGTCAGTCATGAACTCCTCTGTATACCAAAGTCTAGAGTCAAATGAGAGTCCATCTATCACACAGCTGAAGCTTAGGTGACATTGAGTCATGCAACAAGACAATGATCCCAAACACACCAACAAATCTACAACAGAATGACTGAAAAAGAAAAAGAAATCAAGATGGTGTTACCCAGTCAAAGCCAGACGTCAACTGATTTGAAATACTTAAGAGAGCTGTGAGAAAACAAATGTCGACAAACCTCAATGAACTAACGCAACATTGTAATGAAGAGAGGACCAGAATTCTTCCAGAAGGATCCGAGAGGCTGATGAAGTCATACAGAAATTATGATTTCAAGTTATTGCTGCTAAAGATAATTCTACAAGATATTGATTCAGAAGGTGTACTTAGTTTTTCACACATGGCTGCTCCATTTGGTTCCATTTTCATTACATAAATAATGACACAGTGAAATCTGTTCTGTGTTGTTCATATGAGGTTGTATTTTCCAAATTCAAAGACCTGATACGGACCAGATTATATTATGTCCTCACACATAAAACAGTTCTTCTATATTATGAAAACATAGGAACTTTTCAGGATATTCTGATTTTTGGAGATGAACTAGTACTTTGCTTTCAGTGAAATCATGGCACTGGATCATCCTCACTTCTGTTGTCTGTCTGTGTGCACATTAATGATGTTTTGGAGCGAGATGTCAGTCATCTGTTTTTGCTGTATTGTATTGGTGTTGCCATGGCAGACTCTAACAGCTGGAAGCAGTTCAAGGTCAGCTGAGATAGTTACCAAACAATCATTTATTATCTTGGCCTTGGGGAAGACGTTTGCTCAGGTTTTATGATTTGATTCCGGGAGTGTTCATTACCAAGCTTTGACTTTGTAAATGTGCTCTATGTAGCATAAAGAAGCCTGGATCTTTAAGAGAAAATGTGTGTGTGTGTATTGGGGGGGGGGTTGTGTGAGGTGTTGGTCTGTGTGTGTTTGTGCTTGTGTGAGTGTGGGTGGATGGGGTGGAGTGTTTGTGTGAGGGGTGTGTGTGTGTGTGTGTGTTTGTGTGTTGGGGGTTTTTGTGTGTAGGTAGGTTTGTGTGTATGTGTGTGTGTGTGTGGGTGGGTGGGGTGGAGTGTTTATGTGAGGGGTGTGTGTGTGTTTGTATGTGTGGGGGTAGTGTGTGTGTGAGGCGTGTGCGTGTGTGTTTGTGTGTGTGCGTGTGCGTGTGTGCATAATCATATTTCTATCCAATTGTTAGCATTTAAACTTTGCTGTGTTCAGTATTACGCACCCCCACCCCACCCTGCCTCCAAAAATAAATAAAAAATACATACATACATCTTTTAACAATTTATTTTTTCTCATGGTTTCATGGTTTGCAAAGAGTCCATTTTTAACATTTTACCTAAAATTAGAGTATCCACAGAATTGAACACAGAAAAAAATCTAACCATTTCCTTTTAAGAAGGTGATGGGACATACATTGCACTGGACATAAATTGTGAGAGAAAATAGTGAACAAAAAACATTAATAAAAATAAAATAAAATTGTGAAGTTAGAAGAACATGGGTTTGGTTCTTTGACCCATTATTTCACATCAATTTCATCAAGTTATTCAACTTAAACACATACAGTATTGGTTAATCTAACAAGATATTGCAAAACTATACAAAATGTGTATTTCATAGTGGGGTGGCATATTACAGAGGAGTATATTGGTTTAATGTTTATTTGCATTTTTAATATGTCTATTAGCTCATGAACAGTTACTATCCAGCAAAATCTATATATAAAGTATATTTTTCCCAGGTCTGCGACTTGAGTACTGTAAAAGTTCTCATATATGTATGAGGTACATGATAAAGGCTGGTGCTAAGGCAGCTTTGTGACATATCTTTAAATTTGTGGGCTTTGTGAATTATTTAAAAGCGTATGCTGTTGAAGCTGAGCTCCTAATCATTAATCATAAAGGAAAATAAATGAGAAATTTTGATGGGTCATAGATCAACTGAAGTATAAATGGACTTTTATGCTAATAAGTAATATATGATAATATTAAAATTGCTCATATTTGATCAAGTTATTCACATATCATATATCATCAGAGACTAAACACACTTTAGGAAGTTTTCAGTAGCCTGTATACTGAAACTCTAAATAAGAAAAAGTTGTGACAATATGGAGAATATCAAACAGCACCTCTACTTATATTAAGGTGTGTTTTTGATACTCTTTTTATTTGTTCTTTACAATTAGTTGACAATACATTTAACTTTTTCTGTTGTGTTGCTGCATTGTCTGCTGTTTCCCATAACTTTCACTTAAAATTCTGTATTTTATTTAACACAGAATTATACAAAAAAGAGAAGCACCTAGCAAACTTTAATTCCTAGTTAGATGTACTTCCATGAAAAAAAATACAATAAAGAGCACATTTTTTTTATTTTAATATTTTGCAGCAAATTGTCTTGATTTTTCTTGTAAATATAATTTCCTATAAAAATAATCTACTTGGTTTCATGTATTAAATGTTACTTCAATTAATTAAGTAAGTCCTATCGACATCCCAATTCTCATTTAATGTAATTAAGTTGGCCAAACTTAATTGACTAGTTGTTTAGAATGTGGTTAATATTAATTTAGACAACTTAAATGAACATATGTTTCATGCTTTCTCACCACTGAACTGAACACTGCTAACAGTTCATTTAACAACTGTGAGTTCATTACAGAATCAGCAATTAGGTTTAAATCTCAGCAACTACTGACACTACTGAGTAAAACCACCTAATCTGCATATAAATGGAGCTAGATTTTATGGTAATCAATATGCAGCACAGTAAATCATCACAGATGATAAACATGATGAAATTAATGGTCCATGTGGAACACTTGCAGTGACTTTTATTCTAGCGCGGTTTGTGTGGTCCACCGGAAGTGGCTCCTTACTGATTCTCTGTCTCTGTCAGCCTCGCTCTGATTTGATCCGCTCCTTTCATTGGCAGCGTTTACATAAAGCTGTCCCGGTCTTCGCTCATAATGAACCGCATTTTCGGCCGAAGCAAGAACCAGGCCCCACCCAACCTTTCAGAATGCGTTGGAAATGTGAGCTGTTTACATAATGTTGCTCTTTCATGTTTAAAACTATTTCTCCGAAGCTGAAGTTACCTTATTTTTCGCGTTTCCCATTCCACCTTAAATGATACAGCAATTACATTCAGGCGGCTGGCAGGTGCTGGCCGGCTCATTAAAGTAACTGCTGCATTATTTAAGGTGGAACAGGGAGATTTGAATAAGATACACAATAAGAAGCTAACTTAAGCTATGCCGTGAATTTCAGTATCTAGCCCGGTCACTTACAGTTTACAGTAACTAGAAAATAATATACATTCATATTGAAACCTTCAGTTTCGTGCAATGGCTTGCACCTGAGTGCTTCCAGTCAATACTGTGATGCACACCTTTACAGATCGATGCCAGGGCCGAGTCAATCGACAAGAAGATCGCCAGAATCGACGCCGAACTTGTCAAGTACAAGGATCAGATGAAAAAGATGAGAGAAGGCCCTGCAAAGGTAAGCCATCATCATCTCTGGGTGCCATCAAACTGGGCTCCGCTGTTCTTGTCCTTGCACAAATTGTAAGTCTGAACCCTGTCTTTACAGAATGCAGTGAAGCAGAAAGCAATGAGGGTTCTCAAACAGAAGAGAATGTAAGTTTTCTTTAATTTCCAACATGTACCACTGCATTTAGTGTGTACAGTGTCACATCAAAAATACAGTATCTTGAAAAAGTTAATAGTAGTTCATAATTTGATTTAAAATAGGTAAACTGTCATATTTTATATTCATTACACGTAATGTGAAATATTTCATGCTGTTATTAGGTTTACTGTTGATCAGTATGACATGAAAATAAGAAATCCAGAATGTGGAATTATTATATTTAATTTTGAGTTTGAGTAAATAATTAGACAGAAATGTCACTACGTGTAATGGAATATATATATATATATATATACATACATACATACATACATACATACATACATACATACACACACACACACACACACACACACACACACACACACACACACACACACATTAGTTTTATAATATCTCCATTGTGGATACATTTTAACTTTTTCCATAATATTCTGACTTGATACACTAGCACGTTACTGTCCAATAGCTGATGGTGACAATTAGCATACATATGGAAGGTGTCATATATACAGTCATGGCCAAAAGTTTTGAGAATGACACAAACATCAATGTCCACAAAGTCTACTGCTTCAGTTTTTATAATGGCAATTTGCATATACTCCAGAATGTTAAAGAGTGATCAGCTTAACTGCAATTAACTGCAAAGTCAATATTTGCCTAGAATATGAACTTTAT
>BRDA01014220.1:24151-42441 GCA_036984385.1 Crenuchus spilurus
CACAAAACACTGCTGTGCAATGGTGTGGTTTATCTTTGTAATGATGAAAACGTGTTATATCCAGTCACAGCTGAGGGTTATCTCCTAATTTACACACAGTATAAAAGCTTCAATAAGCATTTGAGCTGTCACTTGACAAACCATCATGCCAAAAACAACAGAAGTCAGTTTAAAATAGAGGAAAATAATCATTGATTCTTACAAAGCAGGAGAAGGATATACAAAGCTATTACAGCATTCCCAAGTGTCAAGAACTGGAGTGAGAAGTATTATCAAGAAATTTAGAGAGCCATACAATACAGAACAAGTCTGGCAGAGGTAGTAAGTTTAAGATTTCAAATATCCTGGAAAGAAGTGAGAGATGTGTTTAAAGATCAAATAACAACTGCCAAGACTCTAGTGAATGACTTCACCAAATCAGGAATTGTCTCAAAAAAGACAATCATTAGAGCCCTGCACAGAAATTAACTGTAAGGTTGCAGACCAAGAAAAACTCCACTACTGCAGAAAAGAGCTTCAAACCAAACTGAGGTATGCTAAGGATAACCTGGAGAAAGGTTATGCATACTGGAAGCATGTTCTTTGGTCAGATGAGACAACACTAGAGTTTTTTAGCCATAGAGACATTGCTTATGTTTGGAGGACAAAATGAGAGGCTATAACACAAGAACACCATCCCACAATGAAACACAGTGGTGGGAGTATTATGCTGTGGGGATGCTTCAGTGCATCTGGACCTGGGAATCTTGGCAAGGTGGAAGGAATCATTAAGATAAAAGGATATGTGAAGAGATTTAAAGAAAACCTTAATAAATCAGCAGTAAAATGTGATCTGGGTCATTGTTTTCTCTTCCAACATGACAATGTCCCAAAACAAACCTCACTCTTGGTCAAAGGTTACTTTAGGTAAAAAGTATTCATTAGTCAGGTAGAAGTATAGATACTAGGGTTTAAAAAGACTTTTACAGAAGTTGAAGTATCAACTTAAGCTTTTTACTCAAGTAAAAGTACAAAAGTACTGGTTTCAGAACTACTGTCTTAAAGTATAAAAGTAAAAGTAATGTAAGGTAAACAAATGCCAAAACTTAGGCTGTGCCACAGGGGCATATAGTGCACTACCCCACCCCCAAAATACATTGTTTCTAAAAGCCATAATGACTATAATGTTATATTAAAATGGTAATATTAACATTTTTGGGATGTACTGGCTGCCTGTTTCAGCTGCATATCTGCCCCTTAAAAATTAAAACATTTTAGTCATTTCAAATATATTAGCGGACCATATATGTGTAGTACTGAGCTTACTGGAGAGTGATGAGACACGTGACGTTCAGGTGTGATGGATCGCTTACCAATAGGGTATCAGAACGGTATGTGTTTTTACTTATCATCCAACCACAATCACATTCACTCTTTCTGGATGGCACAGTTTATCTGGAGAGGATGTTTTTTGAATGATGACAAACCAAAATGAAATAGGTAGAAATAACGAGGCTGTTTTTAAAATGTAAGGAGTAGAAAGTACTGATAATTACATGAAAATATAAGTAGAAGTTAAAAAGTCAACTGAAAATAATTACTCCAGTAAAGTATAGATAACCAAAATTACTTAAGTATAGTAACAAAGTATTTGTACTTCTGCTCCTGGTGAAGAACTACCTCCAGAAGACCAAAGTGAACATTATTGACTGCCAATGTAGAATGGGCTGGGATTCCTCAGATGTATTGGAGACTTGTTGAAATCTACAGCAAATGACTGCAGGCTGTTATCCAGCAAAAAGGACACACAGCTGACCATTAGCATCAGGGGGACTAATAATTTTGACCATGGTAGTTTTTGTTTTTTGTGAAATAATCTAATTTTTGTGGGCAAAGTAAAATGATTTAATCATTCAAAATAAAACTGGGATGTTTGCACTATATAAATATGGTTAGTTAGAATAAAAAGCACAGTATGATAATTGTAATAACTAGGGTTGTCATAGTTATTACACAGTCACTTAAGAGCTGTTGAGTATGAATAGACAGGAAGCAAGACAGCTGATCAGAAGTATAGTATTATAAGGACCGTGGTATATTTGACATGTTTGTGTTTGATTATGATTAAGGTATGAGGGCCAAAGAGATCAGCTTGCCCAGCAGTCCTTTAACATGGAACAAGCCAACTATACCATTCAGGCTTTAAAGGACACCAAAACAACAGTAAGAATTTTTGTGCTTTCTTACACACTGTACATTTCTTGCTTGCAAAATGTCACTTTTGAATCTAATAGGATATACACCAGGTGTGTCCAAATCCAGTCCTGGAGGGCTGGATTCCTGCAGTTTGGTGATTTTCCTGATCAAACACCTGATTCAGCTCAGCAGGTAATGAGCAGGTTTAATTGTAGTGTCAGAGCAGAGAAATCACCAAACTCTGCAGGAATCCGGCCCTCCAGGACTGGATTTGGACATCCCTGATATACACTGTCATTCAGAATTATATTTTCAGTAATATACGCCATTCAGCTGCAATGTTATTACCACTCACAGATGAAGTGAAAAACATGTACTATTGTAACAGTGGTGCATTTAAAGGTCGATATATTAGATGGTAAGAGAACACTCAGTTCTCTTAGACTACATGATGAATGATGGAGACAAACATACAAGCTTGCAGAGATGAACAACTGACAAGGGCCAAATAGGTATGACTGGATAACTGGATTGGAGCATCTCTTAAGGCTTGTGTGATGCTCCCAGTATGCAGTGGTGAGTACATACCAACAGTAATCATTAAATTCCCAAGATCTCAATCTGAGCATCAGTGGGATGTGTTGGAACAAAAGTCCAATCTGTGGCATCTCCACCTCACAATATACAGGATTTAAAGGATCTGCTGTTAACATCTTGGTGGCAGATATCATAGGAGACCTTCAGAAGTCTTGTAGCGTTTGTTTTTGCATTGAAAATAACAAAAACAATTCAAATGAATGGGTATTCCAAACTTTTGAATGCTGCTTTTCCATCATGACTATATCATCTATCTCTAAATGTCCACATTTGTATTTTACTCTACATATAACAATGATACAGTGAAGTACAAAAGTAAACCTACTGAGCATGTTCTTTTGTAGGTTGAGGCTATGAAGATTGGAGCAAAAGAAATGAAAAAGGCCTACAAGCAAGTGAAGATGGATCAGATTGAAGTATGTTACTATGGTTTACGTAATCCCAATCTGCACTACTGAACGTAAATGCAAACATTAGGACTATTTGATTCTAAAACGCAATGTTTGACTCAAATAATACACACACAAATATTTTTATCTTGTTTCAGCTAATACGAATGCACACATTTCCAAAGGCTATTCTGTAATATTGTGAAAGTATTCACCCCTTTAGCATTTCTTGTGTTTTGCTATCTCACAACTTGGAATTAAAATGGATTATGTGAGGGTTTGCATCATTTCATTTACAAAACATGCTGACAACATGGAACACTTGATTTTCTTTTTATTGTGAAGTAAACAATAAATAGGACAAAATAACAGAAAACTTCAGTTTGTATATATATTAGGGCCGGGACTTTAAACCGTTAATTTCGATTAATTAATTACAAAGGTTTTAACGCGTTAAAAATTTTATTGCAATTAATCACATTTTTTTTTAAAGTTTGGAGCCGGAACCTTTGTATTTGCGTGTTCTAGCATGCCTGTAAATCTGATGCACAAGCGACATCCGCAAACAACAACAATGATGGACGAGCGACATCGGCAAACTGCACCATTGGACTACGAAGCCGCTTCTATTGGTCCACTGAGGGACAACTTTAGCTTTAAAAAACATTCTGATGGGACTTTCGAAAAGACTACTGTTGTATGCAAGTTGTTTAAAAAGGAATTTGCTTATTATCGAAGCTACTCAAGCCTAAAATACCGTCTCAATGCCAAACATGTTGCGGCAAGCACAGCCGTCCCCACAGCTAATGCCAGCATCCCCAGCAGCGGTAAAAAATAAACGCTTTAGCCAGCCCACATTGGACCAGATGACAAGATGTTAAACTATCACAAGAGTCGCAGCAATGTATAGTTATTTGATTTATTTTTAATTTTTACAGTTCTGTACAAGAAATAGTGCTATCATTATTGTCTAGTGTGCTGCTTACATTCATTTATTTTTTATTTTTCAAATAAGGACAGACCCCTCTACTCTGACCAGTTTTCCAGTCCCTGCTGCTGAAAAACATCCCCACAGCATGGTGCTGCCACCACCATGTTTCACTCTGGGGATGGTGTTCTTGGGGTGATGAAATGTGTTGGTTTTGTGCCAGACATAGCGTTTTCCTTGGTGGTAGTCTGACCAGAGCACATTCCTCCATACATTTGGGGAGTCTCCAACATGCCTTTTGGCAAACTCAAAATGAGCCTTCTTATTTTTGTCCGTCACTAAAGACTTTAAACTGTTCCATATAGCTCAGCTCTATGGAATGTATGGCTTATTGTGGTCGTATAGACATATTCCAGCCTCTGCAGCTCCTTCAGAGTTACCTTTGATGTGTGTTGCCTCTCTGATTAATGTCTTCATTGTATGGTATCACAGTCTTGGCAGGTTTGTTGAGGTACCATGTTCTATTTGATGACAATATATTTGATGGTGCTCCTGGGGATCATCAGAGATTTAGATGTTTTTTTATAACCTAACCCTGATTTGTACTTTTCAACAACTTTGTCCCTGACTTGTTTGGAGATCTCCTTGGTTTTCATGGTGTTGTTTGGTTAGTGGTGCCTCTTGTTTAATGGTGTTGCAGCCTCTGGGGCCTTTCAGAAAAGGTGTGCATATACTGACAGATCATGTGACACTTAGATTGCACACAGGTGGACTTTGTCACTAAGCATGTTACTTATGAAAGTAAGGGGGGGTATTTTGCAAGGCCACCATTATTACATATTTTAGCAGTTGGAATTGTCTCTTTTCAAAATATTTCAAAATGTTAGGTGTATCAAATATCATAATGTTAATGGCATCTGTGGTTTTTGCATTAATTTCACTTATCTGAACAATTCTAGAAGATATAAGAGGCAATTGTGTATAGTGGTTTCAACAGAAGTTACAGCATAGCTGCTGTAATTTCATTCGTGCTGAATGTAAAAGTATGTAATTCTTTATTCTTGTGTCTGACTCATAGGACCTACAGGACCAGCTTGAAGACATGATGGATGAAGCCAATGAAGTACAAGAAGCTTTGAGCCGCAGCTACGGCACTCCAGATATTGATGAGGATGATCTAGAAGCAGGTTGGTTGTATGTGTATCTGAAGGACAGAAGGGTACAATTCAGAGAACATCTTGGTGTATATTTTGATTTTGTTTCAGAGTTGGATGCTCTTGGTGATGAGTTACTGCTGGATGATGACAGTTCCTATCTAGATGAAGCCTCAGCTGCGCCCTCCATACCAGAGGGAATGCCAAGTGACAGCAAAACCAATAAGGTTACATTTACATTTAATCAGATCAGTTGTCATTTACCATCAGAGTAAACCTCTGCTTTTTCTTGATATTTATGATATCTATGACACTATGCCCTGACCTTAATACTGCTTTGCATGTTCATGTTAATCTCGGAAGCAGTGTTCTGTTATTGTACCTATCTGTATAGAGATGACTGAATAAACTATATTTTTTAGATAATTTGTTCAGTATATTCATGTCTGTTTCACAGGATGGTGTTCTGGTGGATGAGTTTGGACTACCGCAAATCCCAGCAACATAGACTTTGGTGATCACTGCAGGATCCCGATTGAATATCTTCTGAATATTTTTGTATATGTCCCATTCAAAACCCACGAAGACTAACCCAGTATATGGTACTGAAGTTTGTGTTTGTGTTGGGTTTTGTGCCATTCCAGCATGTGGATTTAGAGTTCTGTTTCCTTTGGTTTGTGATTAAAGGAAGAGTAGGTGATCTTGTAGAAAGTAGTAAGTGAAAGCTAGTTTTTGAAAGTCCCACCTCCTTCTTTCAGTCCTCCTTCTAAAGCCACTCCTCTAAAAAGCACAAACATGCACGGCTTGAATAGTCATATGGAGAGAGCGTTTACCACACTATCCAGCTACCTCATGTCTCATTCACATGTAAGAAAACACCCAACATTATTGTTATGCAGACATCATCAGTCATTTACACAGAGTGTACATATGACATGAGCACAGCTAGCTAGTTTATAGCTGTACAAAATCAGCTAGCTATACTTGCTACATCATTTAGAAAAATAAATCTCCCCATACACAAAACAGATCAGATAATTACCTGTCTGTCAACCTTTCTGATGCTTTCCAGACCTTTTTGTTTAGCAGTGTAAGTGGTTGCAACTTTCTCTGCCATTCTTATAGCTTTTAATGCCTGGGATGAGGTAGGTAGTTGGACAGGTATGTAGGCCATCCACCAATTCCGATCAGTCCGAGCCTTGTGGCCTACATAGAAAATAACTGCTGAGAGCATTTAATTTACTTATTGCTATCAGACTGTAAAGAGTGCAAGATAAATCACCTACTCTGTCTTTAACAGTATCATGTTCTCCAGGTTAATGGCCAACTTAGTAATAATAAGAATACAACGCGTAAATATATTACTGTGATGATTACTGATATGTTCAGTTTGTCCTCTGGAAATAATTTTGCACTAAATACATTGTTTAATACGTTTTTCATTTTAAATGTACATAATAAATTATGCTTTTTTTAAACGACAGCTTTGTGTATATTGTGAATTTTTTGCTGTTTATCTTTTCTGTTTTCTCCATGAAGTGGCGCTGTGCGATCGAATGTTCCCTTCTCTGCGTCACATCCGGTTTGACTGCAGCCCTGCTAACAGCTGCTAATGTGTAGCGATGGCGGAGAGCACAATTACAGTGACAGTTGCTTATGGTAACCACAGCTCCTCGGCTTTTATTACTGTTTAAGAGAGCCAATACGTGTTATATAGATACAGCAGAGCTTAACTTCAGGTTCATTGACTTGATAAACGTTAATGCTAAGAGACGAGAAGTGAAGCTAACGTTAGCCAGCTAGTGGAAAAGATATGAAGCTGAATAGTAAAGTATTCCGTTCCACCTTAAAGCATGCAGCACTTACGTTTAGGCGCCGACCAGCATGTAACCTCTGCACTATTTAAGGTGGAATGGTGACTAAGAAGCTAATTTCAGTTGAATAGCTAGCAAAGTTGTGCATTTCAGTAGCTCATTTGTCACTTACTCTGTGCTCTGATTATAAAAGAGAGAGTTTAGCTTTGTTTTTGTATTTATTTTTTACATGCTTTCTGCTTTTCTCTCGTTATTCCCAGGCACTTCAAAACACAGCCTCACACTGACAGGACAGGATGGAAAAGAGCCTTTACTTAAAGATCTGTCCGAGGCTCTGACAGAAGCTACTGGTGTGCCAACAGCTTCACAGAAAATCATTTTCAAAGGTAGTAGTCAAGCTCTGGAATAAACAATGTGTTCCTGCATTTACTTTCAATATACAACAGTACAGAAACGTTTTCGCTGAATGACCTTCTCAAAGATCAAATATAAGTATGATTTTCTTATACTGTAGGAAAATCTTTGAAGGAAATGGATGAAAGTCTGTCCAGCTTTGGGATAAAGCAAGGATGTAAACTTATGATGATTGGGAAAAGGGTAAGCCATGAATATGTACGAGGTTATTAAAATAGTTATTCTTAATTGGATATGTGTATGTTATTGAAGCATGAAATTTCACTTGTTAGAATAGTCCAGAGGAAGAAGCTGAATTAAAAAAGCTCAAAGACATTGAAAAGTCAGTGGAGCAGACGGCTAAGAAACTTGAGAAAGTGGACGGTGAACTGACAGGACTGAAGAATGTATGTATACACTGAACTTTGCTTTCGCTTAGGCATGAATATGGATTGGACCTAATTTTAGATTTTGATGTTCTACAATGCTGATTCCCAGGGCTTTTTAGCAAAGGATTTACAGGCTGAAGCCCTTAGCAAACTGGACCACAGAGTGAAACTGGCTGCTGAGCAGTTTATGAAGATCTTAGAGCAAATTGATGCCTTGGTGATGTATTTTTCATTAATTTTATTGTATTGTTTATCTTGCTTATATAGCTTGCTTGAACTAGTTGTCTAGACTAACTCTAAATATGTTATACATGTGCATCATCATAACTATTAGCTATCATCATAACATAGCTATCTTTAATGCCAGTTTCTGTTTTTTATTGCAGAGTGTGCCTGAGAATTTTAGTGACTGTAGGATGAAGAAGAAAGGGCTTGTAAAAGCTGTTCAGGTAGAGTTGTACTTATTTGAGCTGTACCATACCGTGATTTAAACTGTAAAACTGATCTAACTGAAATAGTTATAACTGGGTATATTATAAATAAGTAGTACATAATAATGCAAATGAAAATTTCAAATGTCATTTAATTTGTATAACTCTCCTTCATTTACAGGGATTCCTAGCTCAGTGTGACAAGATTGAAGCTGGTATATCGGATCATCTGGCAAAGATTCAGACCAAAAATTTAGCCCTGGCAGAGTAGTGATATGTGAACACCCCTAACTCTTGCAGTTACCGTAGAGTTGCTCTGTGAGCAACTGAAGAAACATCACAATGAGCTTCAGTACTGGAGCAGGTTCAACAGTGTTTATATATGCCTCATATTCTATAATGGGCCATCCAAAAACTGTTGCGGTGAGCTGAGGTTAGTAATGTCAGATGTATACAGCAGTCTCAGGTGCTTTGCTGTGATGTAGTTCAATATGATATAATACTAAAAAGTCTGTGGGTCAGAAATGACCAAACCAAGCACATAATCTCAAACCTGTGTATATGGCTTTACAAATTTACGGGTCAGACATCAGTATAAGTAAGAAATTATGGTCATTTTAACATAAACAGATGTAATCTGCTGTCAGCTTATATGGCATGGTGGAAAAATAGGTACACAGTATGTGGTGCTTAAATCTTCTTGTGAAGAATATAAATTGTAAAGTTATCCAAATTTTCAGTGTTTCATGAATCTGACATATCTGACATTTCTTTGGTCCATTTACTGCCTATCTGCGCTTCTCAAAAGTTATTCTGATGCCACGAGGCTGGTTTATCTAATGAATGCAGTTGGGCAGTAGCAGTTAAACAATGTCCTAGTTGAATCATGCTCAAATATCATGTTTGAAGCCATTTATGTGCGGAGTGTTTGTAGCATATAATGTGCTAATGAAGTCCTTGCACGGATTTCAGTGTTCATAATGCCTTGGACAGTTCCAGAGTTTACTGTCCATTGGTCTATGTCTGAACTTTGTAATAGATGTTATTCACCCACATAATGGCATCATGTGTTTGTGAATTATTTTGCTGTGGGAAATAAAAGTTCTGTGGTTTTACGATGTGCAACTTCAATCGAATTTTCTTTAAAAGCAAGTGTGAGAGATGGAATTTCCAATATAAGATACTTTAGTTAAAATTAACTTTTTAGTAATATACTAATTATGATGACAGCAAAGCCTTTTGAGAGATTTATTAATTGCATCCTGCAATAATTTACATCCAATAAGCTTTTATGAATGAAGCTGTTCATGGAACATGTAGGTTTTTTTCTTTGTTTTTTATTTCTTCTCCAAGGTCTGTTTGATATTTTTGTGCTTTTAGATGCCAAAAACAATTATAGATACATGGAATTACACTATGGCTTAAAACTTTGAAGTCATTCATAATCTTTCTTGACAACACAATTTTGTTTCAGAAATTTTTTTTCTAGCCATTAAAAAAAAACCCACCAATGCAGCTGTTCCGGATTTTCAATTTGTGATAGAAGGGTGAAAATAGAGACTTTTATTTCAGGTTTTTGTGTCTCCCACAAGTTGTTGACAGTGAGCCTAAATTCTTTCATACAGCTGTCTGCTGGAAGTTTACTAGATATTTTGTGCATCAGGAGACTATAGTAACTATAACTCATAAACACTATATTAATCACTATAATCGGAGAAATGTGCAAACATTTGAAGTGTATGTTTAAAAAAGATAAAGGTTATGTTATGCTATACCCCTAATGCTAATCCAAAGCACATGTTAACCATACTTCTCCATCCCATGATGCTTTAAAACATGGTGGGTGACCTGTCCTATCTCACCCTTCTACCACAGAAGAATATCTGGAACAGCAGCATTTTTTGGATTTTGTCATAGTATCCAAAAAAATCTTTGAAATGAACCCTCTGAAGTCTATTTTGATGGAAGTATAAATTTACACTGTTATATAAGCTGCACACAGACTAATTTTCATTGTGTGAAAGTCATTTTGTCAGTGTTGTCCCATGAAAAGATTTACTTATAATATCTGTAGAAATGTGAGGGGTGTACTCACTTTTGTGATTGATATATATATATATAGATAGATAGATAGATATAATCAGTAAAAGAAGCACTTTAGCTGGCATTATGGAAATATCTGTGGAACTGTCAGCAAATGCTGACAGTGCTTATAAAACATGGTGTTTCCTGTCTCTTGTAACTTGTAAGGCTGTAGGTAGGACTACATCTGAATGTATCAGCACTTTCTTCTCACTGACTTGCATCCACAAAATCTCACTTATCAAAGCCAACATCTGTTCTATCTCCAATAAACATCTGTCCCTAAACATTTTACTCATCAAATGTTTAGCTAATGTATCAGCTAGACACATGACAGTTGTCCAGCACTAAGGCGTGCTTTTTTGCATTTTAATTCAGTTCATGCTACATGAAGTTAAATATGGTCTGATTCAGTTCAAACTGTTTTTCCACAGTTGTTCTCCAAACGTACATTTATTATTATTGTTCACTGGTCATAACCATGTGATCATATAACCATAACCAATGCATAAATAGCAAATAGGTAAATTGGCAGATCATAGCCATCTCTTTACATCAGAAAGTCTGATCTTATATTAAGTTTCAGCCAACATTTATGGTTAAACATTTGCCAGTATTTGGTTATCCCTTTTTTCAGTCTAGCCTGATACTGCACTCAGGCTATATTTTATTTATTTTTTTGCTCTGTTCCAGTTCTTGGTCCAACACACCTTTGCCAGGTAATCAGTTGCTGATTATAATGTTGATTACCTGGGTTGTGTCAGAAATTGAACAGAATAAAAATGTGGCTGGACTGAGGACTGGATTCAAACTCCTGTTTTAGACCATTCTTCCTAAATACTTAAATAGTTTTGAGAAATTTGGTATTTTTGTCAGATTTCAGTGTCAGTACTAGCCATTGTTGTAAACTGATCATGTTTATTACAATTACAGATGTTGTGTCATATATCTCACTACAGAGTAATTGAAGTTGGTTGGTCCCACAGTCCTGGCCTCTTTTATAGGCTGCCTGCCTTCATGGCCTCCCCCCTACACACCAGGCTATATTTAACAGGCCTGCTGGCCATACAAGGTAGCGACTGTAAGCTGCATTCTGCCGAGTGGCAGCATTATTTTTGTTCTGTGTAGTCCCATCCTGTGCTGTCGTCGGCTGCCCCTTACGCCTTGCCTGGATTTTGGCTACTTTTGGAGTTGATCCTCTTCTCTCCCCTTTTTCCTGCAAAATTTGGAGTTTGGTAAGAAACCGTGGTTTTTTTCTTTATTTCACAGAGCTTGGATAACTATTTTGCATGAACAAAAGAAATCTTTGCCTAGGGTTAATATGTTGTATCTCTGCTGTTTCAGCCGTCATCAATCAGCTATACACTCCAAATGTGCTGTACATTTATATTATCTTCTGGACTTTCTGAAATAAAATCCATTTCTATCTCTATCTGTAATCTAGTCTGTAGTTGCATTAAATGTGCAGTAGTGTAATTTAGGCCTGTGACATAATTCTACATTCAAGTAGCTAGCTAAAACCCATATCACATTGAAGCCCAATTTGCTATGCAGTCATGCTCATTTCTGTTTGTTAAATTTGTCTCAAGCATATGATTTCAAAATATGACTTTAGCTTTTTAAGGCAGGTCATTGTTGCTGCTACTTTTCTAATATTTTAAGGCCACCATTATGCAAATTGAATCTTTAGTGTTCTTATTTAAGTTGTATTATGAATGCTATGTTCTGTATGTAGAATGAATTAAATGTACAGAGGTGCCAATCATAAGTGCTCCAAAATCATGCTTAAGTAACAGTATTATTAAAATTACAACCAGGGAGGAGTAAAAGTAGCTATCGAAACTGAACTGAGTTGTAATAAACAGCAAGTTCTGAACATCTCCTGAAGTTCTGAGTCACTGTTGTTCTCTTTTGGGGCCTTTCTGGTCTAAATGAAAATGAAAAAACCTCAAAAGTGAACAACAGCAAAGTGGCCCAGATTCTGAGCCGATATGATCATGTAATTAAATATATATATATATATATATATATATAAAACAATTAAGTAATTCAATGTAAATGACTAAAATGGTACAAATGATGTTCCTCTTCTAATAAATATACTTACCCTTTGAAAATGATTGTTTTATCCTAATCAAAGTACTATTGACTTAATCTTCAATTAAATGGTAATTGTGCTTGAAGCTTAAAAGTGAGAGGGAAAGGGGGCCTACAGGACAATCTGAAAGAAGCGCACAGCCACGATCCACTCAGGATGTCAGGATCCTTGCAAGTGCAGCAGGAGGAGAGGAGCCTGGAGACGCGTTATGAAAGTGCCTACCACCAAAGCTCGCTGTCTTCAGTCAGCCACCAGTCCTATACTGCTCATGTGAGCAGCAAAGGGTAAGAAAGGCCAGTGAGGGGATGATGCTAGAGCATGCAGTCCATATGTGCTGTTCTGAGGACTGGCTAATGGAAACGTATCTCATTCTGCTGCTGCTTTTTAACCACAGTGCCTTAACCAACCTCAGTATTTTACTGAAGAGTTACTCACAACTTTTTCCAAGAAGCTCAGCTAATTTTGCTAATGTTGCTCAGCTAAAACCTGTCTGATCTCATAGCATTTAAAGAGTGTCCAGAAGTTTGATCATTTCCTTGCTCAAACATATTGGATTAGTATACAATTCTATTTCTGAACCTTTGTTTTACCTTTAAACCTTTGGCTTAAGCTTTAAAGAGGTCAATACTCAAACTCATTTACAAACATGATTTGTAAACACTGACAGTTTTTAAAGGAGTTAGTGGTTCCTCAACTGGTTCTTCAATAGTATCACTCCAAGAACCCATTCTTGTATGTTATCATGTAGGTATTGAGGAGGGAAATCACCAAATTGATTTAGTCACCTTGAAGGACAGGAACTGGACACCCCTGTCCTAGATGCTCCACACAGATACTCCTAACTTAGCTTAATGGTGTGCTCAGAGTGAGCTCATCATTTCCTCATCATTGATTTCCACTTCAGTCCTCAACTCCAGATGGTTCATAGTTCTAGTCCAGTCTAAATCTGGACTAGAAGATGCTGTCCTGAAGACATTTCTGTAGTCAAAGAAAATGAAGTGCTCTGATTTGGTCTGTGAGTGATCATTTCATTTACAGGACTCTTACATCTGGACTTACAGGGCTAACTGCTTGACTAGCATGGCTAGCACAGCCGCTAGTACACAAGGTTCTTTGGTGGATGCATGACTAGCTTGAATGCATCACTCTGGAGCGTGTTGCTCTGTCTTGGTTCTGGAGACCACCCTGCAGGGTTTAGCATCAATCCTAAGCTAACATAACTGACTCTGGTAACAGAGGCTTTCAGGGGCATCTAAGTATTAGCGCCATTATCTGAACTCTCTAGGATTGTACCCCTTCAGGTCCAGGGTTGAGCATCCTGGTACCTCATGTGAAGAATCTGTAAACATTATTAAAAGTTCTTCACACTTTAATTGTACAATCATCAACTAAAGCCAAAATAAAAGTTATTCTATGTCATTACTTTTGCTGCCCTTGTTTTTAAGACTGTAGTCTTTTCATGTGATGTATCTGGCTTTGGAGTGTGATGGTGTTATTTTTGGTAATTTACAGTTATAATAGGGTTTTATTGTTTGGGTGGTTTTTGTTGTTTGTGGTAGAGTTTTGTGTAAAGCTCTGGTGCCCGTTGTTGCTAATTTGTAGTGAGTGCTGCCATTGAAGTAATTTTTAGGACAGTTAAACTGCTTGAGAGGCTCTTCAGTATTGAAAACCTTTTAATGTGATCATCACTACTTGTCTGTAGTCTAATGCCATAATTGTGTTTATCAAAACATCAAGACAGCAACAGTGAAATGAGGTCAGACTGCTTTTGTTCCAGTGGCAAAATGTCTCAGTGCTGAGAACTGTTCTCTGTGACCCTTTGGGAGGGAGAATTTGAGCCTCTCCAATGAGGGAGCCAAGGTTATTAATGGGAGCTAAGAGCTATTAGTAGCTCCAAGGACACAGGATCACAGAGGCTCCGAAGGACTCTTACTGTACAGGAAAACTATACAGTCACTCTCCAGGTTAAGCTCTGAAGAGGTGGAAGAGTGAGGAGAGTTACCAGACGTTTTATGCTCCAGATACTGAAATATTTATCAAATGATAGTACTCACTCTAAAACGTAATGGATCTTATATGTGTTTGAAGGTGAATACAGTAGGCAAGCCTGCCATCTTTGCTCTGGGCTATCATGATCTGAATCATGCCTGGCCCTACAGTTATACTTTATGCATTTAGATTTACTGCATATGCAAAAAGCCATTTTGAGCTTCATAACAAACTTATCTAAATCATAACTCATCCTTGTGTGATAGAAGTTAATAGAATAATTTACTGGCAAACATAATTCACATAATTTTTAGACTACCATAAATGTTTTGCCTGAGAGGTTTGGTGTCTTAAGTTTGCTTCTTTGGTTTCACACTGGAAGAATTTTGGGTGGCATGGAAATAATTATTTACTATTTTTTTACATTTATTTAGAACTCGCATGAGATGAAGACTCAAACTGCTTTGTAATACCTGAATGAACCTGTTTATGCTCCATACAATGTGTCCCCCAAATGGGGGCAGCCATGTTTAAAATAGGTTTAGTACAGATACCCTCATACATCCAGGCCACTAGATGTCAGTAAAAAGTTGTTTCAAAACATGAAAAAGAATCAGTAAAGAAAATTGCTGATTGGTCCTTTAATTTTTTTCAGTGAACTGTTTCCCCAATATTACATTGGAGGCATTTGACTTACAGTTGGGGGTTAGGTACCCTGCTCAAGGGCATGAAAAAGTCATGACCTGCCCAGGGATCAAATCAGCAACCTAAGCACCAGGCTACAGCTGCCCTGTCATTGTTATAATAACATTTTAAATCTACTGAGTGTTACTGTAATAAAGACAGAATTGTGCATTTTCAGATTTATTGTATTTTAATTTGATTTGATTAGTAATTCTGGGTAATTTCTATCAGACCAGTCAGTCTGAAATGTATAAAGTAGACTGAGATTTCCAAATCACATGAAGAAGAAAGCTTCTTGATATGATGATAGGCAGGGTTCAGTGGTATATGTAGTGAAGTTCACAGTACATACAGTATGCATAGCTGTGGTTCTTTCTAATAAGAATGTTAAAGCCAGAGGCCACTGTGGTCCAGAGTTAAGCTGTGACAACGCAAGAGATAAAGACTGAACCTCCCCAGATAGCAACGCTTTGTGGAAACAATTTTATTAATCATGTCAACAATAGGAAGCCCATAATACTCTTGCATGCTGGAAATATGTGTCAGGGCTGTTAATATACCTCTAGGGTTATCTCCTGCTGGCATCTAACTCAGAGAAGCATTTGTTGTTTTTACTGTGCCAGCAGACCCTGAATACAGACTTGCTTCTCACAGCTTTGTAAGTTATGAAAAGGTTCTTTAAATGTTACTTTCTCACAGTAGCATTAATGAATACTTCTCATAGCAGTGAGTAAACGATAATGTCCACCAGTATGTCCTGTTATATAAAATTATTAGATGTGGCTGATGCAAAGACTCTGCAATGTGAAAAGGAATTGAGTCTCCTTTGCCAAGTCCAGTCATTTTGTATAATAGGACACCTCAAAGACTATTGTTCTGTTAATATACTGGTGACAACACATTTAGGCATTTTGTGTATTTATGTATACACAGAAAACAAGAAGTCAAACTGTCTGGTAGGCTAGCAGTAGTTTTCTTGATTGTTATGGTTTCCATTCATCATTTCCATAACATTGATTAAAGAAAGATGAATAAACTTTTATTTATTTATTTATTTTTACGTTTTACCAGCATTTTACATTTTACCAGCTGTACTTCACAGGATTAATGAAATTTAAAACCAGATTTTTTGGCCATGCATGTTGCTACTAATGAGGAATTTGTTTCTGGCCTTTGATGTCTTTCTAGTTTTATACAAGAAGTGAAAAAAGTAAACACATAATTACACACAATAAGCAAACAATATACAGTGAATGAGAGCTCAGAGCTGAAGCAGCCACCATCTTGCGCCGTCTTGCATTACATATATTTCATACATACCGTACAAATGGATAGAACATGAATTCCTTTTTTCTAACTGCAGAACAATTTTCTGTGGATATTAAGAAAACCATAAAACATTCCCACAGAAATTAAAGGGAGGAAGTGTTTTGCTAGTACACAGTAAATATGCCAGAGTTAAATCAACACTATTAGAGTTAAATTAACACTGAGGGTGTCAAAATGTAACACTCCCAGTGTTAATTTAACTCTAATAGTGTTGATTTAACACTGGCAAATTTACTGTGTATAGTTAGATTTTGGGGGGTTCCTGGGAATTTACTGTGTAGCAAAGTTATAGAGTAAAGAGTTTTTTGTTTGTTTTTGGTGAAAAAGGAAACCTTTAAGCTGTTTTGCAGTCAATGCCAGTGCCACATCAACAAAAGTGAAAGTTTTCATTCAGAAAAGTAAACTGTTTATATTCACAACACATACAGTTTGGAGTTTGATTAAATTACTATTCAAACAGCATCAACAACAAAAAGGGTTTGAAATGTGTTACTTTCTGTGTAATAAATATGAACTATGACAGTCTAGACATTGAAAATTAAATTAATGGCACAAATGAAGTTTTTGATGATCTAGTTTTTGGAGATGCTGTAAGTGCTTTTGCTTATTAATCAGAGATGTTCAGTGGATGCTGATTGAGGATAAATTAAATAGAGTTTATTAAGAACAGAAAGCTACAGTAAATGCACTGCCAGTAGACGTCAAAACTAATTAGATTAATGTTGCTTCTTAGAAGCTTTCAAAACTTTGCTTTTTGGCTGTTAAAAATGATTAATAATCACATTTTATGCTCAAACTAACAATAAGCACTTTTACCATGTAACCTACTAAAGTCACTCCATCAAACCTGCAGCCTGGGTCTGCCTGGAAATGATTTTGTTTGTTGTGTGTTGGCTTTGGACATTGGTGGTTTGGAATATTCAGAACCATCCAGAAGGGTCCAGTTTTTGACTCTTAGCTTTTTTTCACTCCATAATCAGGCTCTCAGTTTTGTGTGTTGACTGCTGTTGGCTCTTATTCAGGGTGAAGACTCTGAAGAAAAAGAAGCAGGAGAAGAAACTGACTGGCCTCTCCAAAAAAGACAAGCGCCCCCGCCTGGCACTGGATAAAGAGGACGAGGTGATTGGATACGTGGTGCCGGTTTTTAGAAGCAGGTGACAGAAGTCATATGTATATTGTAGAAAACAGTAACACGTAGATGTTGTAAGCTTTTATCGTTGACAGGTCCTTTCTAAACTAAATTCTCAAAGGACATTTTAAAAGGGGACGGCAGTTAACAATTTTGCGAGTAGTGGGAGACTTTAAAGAAATGATTAATGTAAAAATCATATTTACATATTTTCCACAATTACCTCAGAGATAGTTGATCAGAAAAGACATGTTTGGAGTCCAGATTTTTCTCCTTTACTTTAGATCTGGAGCTGCGAGGCTAATGTTGCTAATACGCATTAGAATTCAATAGTCACCTAATTTAGCCCAGTAATTTCAATCAAAATACATTATCGGTCAAAAGTTTGGACACATTCTCATTCAATGTTTTTTCCTACACCGTAAACACTGACATCATCCAGATTATGAAGGAACACATAAGGAATCATGTAGTAAACTTAAAAGTGTTAAACAAACCAAAACGTGTTTTAGATTTTAGATTCTTCAAAGTAGACACACAACTCATGTCTCAAACACATTAAGAGGCAAGAAATGCAAGTCATGAACTCTTGAGAAGACACAGCTGTTAACTGAAAGCCATTCCAGGTGACTACCTCATAAAGCTGACTGAGAAAATGACAAGAAAGCTGCCATCTAAGCAAGAGGTGCCTACTGTGAAGAATGTAAAA
>BRDA01014220.1:42451-70414 GCA_036984385.1 Crenuchus spilurus
TATATATATATATATATATATATAGTATATATATATATATATATATATATATATATATATATATATATATATATATAATAAATCATTTGTTCTATATATATATATATATATATATATATATATATGTGTGTGTGTGTGTGTGTGTGTGTGTGTGTGTGTGTGTGTGTGTGTGTGTGTGTGTGTATTTATTCATAGTTTGGATGACTTTAGTATTAATCTACAATACAGAACATTTTTAAATCATGAAAAAACACTGAATGTCCAGAAGATGTGTCCAAACTTTTGACTGATACTGTATATCAAAACATCTCTCATCAAAGCATAACTGCATCCAGATTTTTATGAAGCTTTATTTGATGTAGTTTACAGTATGTATGGCACACAGTATGACTTACTATGAACATATTGAATAAAACTTGATTGCTACATGCAGCTATTTCAGACAGCGGCAGGACTGGTAGAAGACTGACTTTGGCTCTGATTCTTCTGTATTCAGAAGCAAAATGTGGACTGAAAACATGTCTTTCCTGATGAATGACACCTGGAGTAAGTGGACGATTGTGTAAATAGGGTGATCTCTTATTCAAATGATTTTATGTCATATGGTGAAACTCATAATTATTTGATCTGTATTCTGTATTTGTATCATTATGTATTGTTTTAATATCATATCACTTAAATGTATGAACCACTAAGCCAGATTTTTTGTTTGCTCAGCCATTTAGCCACTCAGGAGCTGATGGAGACTCAGGAGGAGGTTAAGGAGGAGGGTGTGGGTTATGTGGTCATGAGGAACCTCTTCTCCAGAGACACTGATTACCAGATTAAAATGGAGAAGAAGAGCCACAGCAAGTGCATGAGGGAATCTGCTGACCGCCTGGCTCTGGGCAAGAAGGTTACGACTCTATAATTCTCAGCCTAATCCGTTATTGCAGAAACATACTACTCTTCAAAACTTGACTCCTCTTAATCATGTTTGGTATTTTATGTGCAGTATTGCAACCAATTATCATTTTTAGATATTTTAACTAAAAGGATTTTTTTTTTGTTTTATTCATTAATTTGACCCAAATTCATCAAATGTCTTAGGATACGAAGGCTGATCTGGGATCAGCTTGTGCCTTTTACATAATACTGGTACAGATGTCTTTAAAACTGACTTTGAATCCAGTTTCTGCTTCTGGATTGTGTAATGCTTGTTAGTCTGGTATGTCTAACTGATTGACCAGTTAGCACCACATTTACCAGTAACTACAAAATCCCAGACTGGAAAATGGATTCATGGTCCAGATTTGAAGATTGAGAACTAGAACTACACGAGACTTGATCCTAGACTAGCGTTCTTAATTGATCCTTGATAAACATAAAGCAGTGATTCTAAACTTTTCCAGTTTGTTGTACAGGGGAGCTTAACACCGTTTTTGTTAGTTTTGGTTTAATCGGCGGGAACACAGCACTGTTTATGTCATGGAGGTCATTTAACTTTGAGAACTCATGCTGTTGTTCTTTTGACCCTCCCACTTCAGATGGCAGAGAAGAAGGAGTTCCAGAAGAAGATGAATGCCGACAGTCTGACCCACCCTCCTGAGTTCACAGTGAAGCCGCGTGGTCAGACAGTTTGGGAGGGCAAGAGTGTGACACTGCACTGCACTGTAGCCGGCTGGCCCAAGCCTCGCGTGGCCTGGTGAGAGCTACTTAACAAAGTGATGACAGATTAGAGATGAACAGCTCATAAAATACTCAAAGGCTACCTGGGCTTCAGCTTTCAAATATTTAAGTAATTAATACAAATGAGCACACGTTCATGGTCTATAGAATAGTTCACCTTCAAATCAAAGTTATACATGTCCCTTTAGCTCAAATGTAGTCAATCAGTGGACATACACTGTAGGTGTCTGGTGTCTGAAGTTGGTTTATTGAGTTAAACTGGAGGTTAATATATCAGAAATCTGTCATCATAAAGCATATGAATTGCTTGCATATTCATATTGGTTGTTATTGTAATTACACTTATTCTGATGAGGTAAGTCAACCACCATCTAGTAGAATGATTATTACATTACATTACATTACATTACATTGCATTTAGCGGACACTTTTATCCAAAGCGACTTACAATAGTGGGATTTACTAGTAATTTACTACTAATACTACTAATAATAGTATTTACTAGTACTAGTATACTAGAATTAACATTTTGATATCAAATGCTGAGTGTATATCAGTACTCATGGGGAGTATTTGGGATCACTAGAGCAGGTGCTCTTTGAAGAGCTCGGATTTTAGGAGTTTCTTGAACCCAGTGAGGGACACCTCTGCTCTAGTGGTGGTAGGCAGCTTGTTCCACCATCTGGGAACTACTGAGGAGAACAGTCTGGATTTTTGAATTTTAGGCAAAGCAAGGCAACGTTCAGTGATTATGCTATATTTCACAATCACAACATACACAGAACACATTACTGTAAGCTGACCGTAAACAGACTGCTAACAGGCTTTACACAGAAATATTCAGAGACAGACTTTAAGTTTACATCTTTTACTGAAGCAGTCACTCAAATCTTAAAATATCATTTTGTTCTAATATATTAATAATATGTACAAATACTTTATCAGTGTCTAAATACTCCATGTTTAAAAGGGAAGATCACTTTTTTAGCACAATTTACACAGTGCAATTTATATTTTATTAAATTACATCGCACTAATTGATAACATCCTGAAAGCATGTTTTTATTCATGTTTTAATATATTTAAAGGAAACTTTTAGAACATTTTGCAATGACACATATTCCAGACAATCTGAGAACAAAAACACACTGATTTGTGATCTTGGTATAATGATTTGCACAACAACAAACAGCTGCCTTGCTCAAGGGCTCTTCAACCGTGTTCTGCTGGTTCAGGGGTTTGAATAGCTTGGGAATAGCTAAAAGATATTAAGCAATTTACAGGCAGTAAATAGTCAAAATTGTGTTTTTCCTCATTCTCATTCCTCAAGAATCCTCATTCTTTCCTTTCTTTTGCAACTCTTTACTTTGAAGGTACAAAAATAACGTGCTCATTGATGCCAAGGCTCACCCGGAGAAGTACACTGCAGAGAGCAGTTACAACTTGCACTCTCTGGAGATCAAAAAGTAAGACAGTTGATGTGTGCATAACTGTAAAATGTTTGTCCTTTTACCAAAAGTATTCAACAAATACATTAGTTATGATGAAGTATATGTATATATAGTATAGTATATGGAGTATATGTATACATTAATTCTCAACATTATTGCTCCCGTGGTTTACAGCTGTGACTTCAGTGACACGGCTGAATACCGCATTTCAGCTCTTAATGTGAAGGGAGAGAGCTCTGCCTTTGCCTCAGTCATTATTAAACGTAAGTTACCTGTATTTCTTTTTTGTCATTTAAATAAATACTGTGTCAGTTCCTGAAGACCGCATGAATAACCTCAATAGATAGTATACAACATTTTTGGGCAGCCATGGTCTAGTGGTAAGGATCTGGTCTTGTGACCGGAAGGTCGCTGGTTCGATCCCCAGACAGGACATGACTAAAGTGCCCTTGAGCAAGGCACCTAAAACCTAACTGCTCCCCGGGCTGGTGGATAAGGGCCAAAGTGGTTTTGGGCACAAATTCTCACAGCCTAGTGTGTTCACTTGTGTGTGTGTGTGTGTGTGTGTGTGTGTGTGTGTGTGTGTGTGTGTGTGTGTGTGTGTGTGTGTTTCACTGTACAAATGGGTTAAATGTGGAGGTCAAATTCCATTGTATGAAAAATCACATTGGCAAATTGGTTCATCTTAATCTTAATTTAGGTTTTACTTGTTGCCTTAAACCTGTAGTCAGTAGGATCAAAAAGAGAGTGCACTTTGCTAAACATTTGTAGAACTTCCAACTTCTCAGTCCCTCCCCCCTCCCTCTCCACTGCACTCCAGCCTTGTCATGCTACTGACTGTTTTTTTTTTATTTGGTTACAGA
Organism: Crenuchus spilurus; assembly: GCA_036984385.1. Classification (NCBI taxonomy): domain Eukaryota; kingdom Metazoa; phylum Chordata; class Actinopteri; order Characiformes; family Crenuchidae; genus Crenuchus; species Crenuchus spilurus. The sequence goes on from BRDA01014220.1 coordinate 46,434, forward strand.
TAATCTGTGCAAATGACAGTAGGGGCATGAGGAGCCTATGTATATGCATGTATAACTTTTTTTTGTGTGACTTGGACAGTTTTTCTGAAACTGGTGATTGGAGAAGATAATGCTATATTTTGAGGTTTTCTGTACTGTGGAAAAACCAATTACAGCGTCATTGTTTGACTGATTAAATATGTTCAGTGTCACTGAGATTGGATTGTACTCTAGTAGATATGCTGCACTGCTGTTGCTAATAGTACTAAAAACTAAGATAATTTATTTCTATTAAAGCTTTCAAACTATTGTTGATGACTGGGAAAAGCATTGGATTGATTCTAAAACAATAGGCAGTGTTTAAAGTTTTCAACTGATTAGTCGTTTTATAATTGCTGTTTTAAACATCTCGAGTGCTAATTTGCAATTATATTTTCAGGATTTAAAGATGAAGAAGTAACTGAAAGACCACGTAAGTCTGGCTAAAAGTCATACAAAATTGATTTAAAGAAGAATGTTATGTATTTTGGCAAATACCCTAGATGGCAATTGGTCTAGATGTTTTCTGTTAAAGGTCTAATTCTTGCTTTTTTTGGGCTTCTCAGATGGCTACAGTCCTGAATATGGAGTCACCTTCAGGACCACCATTATTGATAAGTTTGAAGTTGCCTTCGGTAAAGAGGGAGAGACTATGAGTTTGGGCTGCACAGTTGTCATCTATCCAACTGTTAAACGTTACCAGCCTGAGGTGCTGTGGTACAGGAATGGTGGGTAGGAGCTTCTCTTAAGAAAATATTGCTTATACTATATGTTTCATATTGGATGAACACTTTGAACTTGCAGTACTGTTGTCTGTATCGTTTCACATTAAATAATACTCTGAATGTTGTCAGTGTTTTGCTGTAAAAAGAAGAAAATGCAAAAAAAAAAATTCTTGTAATCTCTCTGCTTGTCAATACACTTTGTCCATCTATCAACAAGCGTTCATATTTCCTCATTACAAATGTTTTTGGCTGAGCTGTGAGGCACAAATACACTGCTGTCTTCACCTCTTCATCAGATGTGAATCTTTGCCCTCTTATGGCTTTTTTTGGGACCCAGAAAACCATCAGCATCAGTTTTCCAGCTGATGTTTGATTTTTGAACTTTTCTTGGTTGGCAATTGATGATGATTCCATTCTATACTCTGCTGAATCCATGTCTCATTATCAGTAATAATTCTTTTAAAGAAACTTTCACCTTAGTATTGGTCCAAATTTTGTTTGCAGAAGTGCAAACACATCTGCAATGAATCACTGCATGCTGCTCATCTTTCATTCAAATCATAAGTGATGCGGCCATTTTTTGTTGCACTGCAGTCATAAATGAATTGACAGAGCATAATCAAACCTGTACAGAAACCTAGTACAGAAAATGTTGATAAGACATTACACCCAGCAGACGTTTTAATAGAACTAAAGTGATGATAATTTTTGACTCACCCTCCTACATTTGCTACAAATTGTTACTAATTGTTACCGTATCAAGTTTATGCCCTTACATTCATATCTGGGGCTGCTGGTCCCTCTATATTTCATCCACTTTTTCAGATAAGTAGCAAACAACATATCACCATACAACCAGTTTAACTTTAGGTTTAGTTTTTATCAATACAGTGTTTTGACAGTCTTGCATTGCCAAAATGGTTTGTATACTGTTTCTTCACATACACATCTGGTGGTGCTAATGTGAAAGCTAGTTTTAACTGGATTAGTATTACACCACTGCAATATTTGTCTATGGTTGTTGTGACTCATTCCGTATTTAATTCATTGTATATCCGTATATTCAAATGCAGGCTAGCTAACAACCTGAAGTATATACAACTGATTTGTCCACACATTTAGGACAGCATCACTAAAATGTTCACAAATCATCAATAACATTAGAACCAGAATCACTCGAACATTTTAGGAGGGCTATAGTTTGCCTATTCAATCTTATTCTGCAGTATTCTGACCTCCATTGTACTGATCTTCTTGTGTAAACAGGTGTCCTCCTGGCTCCTTCTAAATGGGTGCACATGCACTGGAGTGGTGAGCGGGCCACCCTGACTCTTGTCCACCTCAATAAAGAGGATGAGGGACTCTACACTCTGCGAATTAACACCAAGTCTGGCTTTGACAGTCACTCCGCCTACATTTTTGTCAAAGGTGAAGCTTGAAACTTGACATTACTTTTTTCTTCCCTTCTTCAGCTTTTCTGAACGATTATCATATATTCTGACCGTTTCATTCCATCATTTCAGTGTAAAATGTTCACAATGACACTATAATGTTTTTGGTTGCTGCTTTTGTTCTTGGTTTTCAAAAATGTAGTTTTTGAACTACAAAAACTGTTTCCTCCTAATGCTTATGAAGGAGAGTGCATGCTAACTTTAATGATGCTTTATGATTTAACTGTTACTTTAATAGTATATCGTTGCAAAATGCACATGCAGTTTCCCATAATTTCACAAATGTAGTATCTCCAACATCACAGATTTCATAGATTTGATAAGAATAGGGATATATTTCATTGCAGTTCTTAAATAAAACATGCAAAATACATACAGTGTGCATTATGAATGCAGCCTAGAACCCTGCAGACCCTCACAGTTTCTTCAATATAGCGTCTTATTCTAAGACTGTGTGCTTTACAGTAATCAGTACAAAAACACAAACACACACAGCTCAAGGGGAAATCTCCCCAGTTCACAGCCAAATATACACAGCCACAGGTACAAATCACATTTTTTAAAGGCTAATTTCACGCTCCATGTAGCATTTATTATGACCATGAATTTGATACTGCCCTACTTATAAGTGTATATGCTGTATAATTGAGGCTTAATGAGCAGAGGTGTTTTCACAGAGCAGATTCCTAATGATCAGTTTACCCATTTTAGATCTGATCGTTAAGCAAACTGTTTTAAACATACATATATGTGTCAGATACTGATGTGGAGGTGGAGGGCCTTCCTGTTGCTCCTCTCGATGTCCGTTGTCATGATGCTAATAAGGATTATGTGGTGGTGACCTGGAAGCAGCCTGCAATTGAGGGCAGCAGCCCTATCCTTGGCTACTTTATAGACAGGTCAGTGCCTGCACAGCTTATTCTAAACTCAACATTCATGTCAGGTTTTCTGCTCCTTCATTATTCTTTCACAAAGCACATTAACTGTGACTGATGGATGAGAATGTGACTGTGTGAAGTTGCCTGATTAAAGCTATGAAAGTCAGATTGAAAATGTAGGGCGTTGAAAAGAAAAGTACAGGCACAATTCAGTCTTTTTCTACTGTTTTAGTGATGCAACATATTTTTGTCAAATTTGATAGATATCAGTATATCATACAGTGTCATACACCACAATCAAGTTATTTGAGATTAATTCTCAACATGAATCATAAAGTCATGCATTAATGCCAGTGTGTGCACGGCTTTCCAAAAACCTTATAGGCTCTGACCTTAAATTTACTGAAAGATTCACTGAACAAGGACACAAGGCGTCATTCATACAAAATAACACAATCTGCACCAAAAAAGCAAAAAATCGCACCTCCTTGTGGAGAATCTCTGTGAGTGAATAATAAGCTCAGTCTATGAGCTGCTTCAAATCTAAAAACTGCAACAGACAGAAGTTACGAACATGTTACATGTATAACTTTCAAACTTCTGTGATTGTTTAAGCTAAAGCTGCCATTAATGTAAAAAGAAATGCTGTAAAGTGACCAGATTTCTGAAATGAAAACTGGACATTCCTAGTTTGATGGTCACATGTCATTAAAATATCCAGTGTTTTTATCGCTGTAATGAAAAAGATGGAAGTTTCAGTTTAATCTTGACAATAGTAATTGTTATACAAATCCTATCTATCACCTGGTAGTACGATTTAAGTCCTGTAGCCCCACTCCTGTGTTTAATTCCTGGGTTGCATTGTGTCTTTTAAAGACGTTTATGGTGATATTGTGGACTCGCCCAAAAATTTCTAGCTTAGGTTTGGTTTTTCTAATGATGAAAAAGTGAAGAATTGGTTAATAAACAGCAGTAGCCAGTCCCCCATCTTGGCTAGGGTGACCATACATCCTCTTTTACCTGGACATGTCCTCTTTTTGACACTTAATAAAATGTATTTTTTTATTTCACAAACATCCGGGATTTTGCTTTACTAGAGCATGCATCAAATTTCGAGAAGCGTTTCGTTCACAAACTAGTCTTGCCCTCCTCCCCCTATTCCATTCGGTTCGCTTGAGTGAGACGTTGAGCTATAGTAAATTGAGAGAGGCGAGCGTTAGGACCCAGCGGAACTCCAAGCCGTTCAGTCTGAAACCTTTAGGCCTCCCACAAGCTCACTGATTGGCTGTGCCGTTTCTTGCTAACGTGTGATTGGCCGTCGCCGCTGTCACTCGTCAAACACCATCTGGACTTTTTGCAATATGGCCAGCAGTCCATTTTCACCTGTAAGTTGTTAATATGTTGTACGTTTGTTCTGCCTGTGTCATATCATGTATTTTAATATCAGAGGTTTCATATTAAAATTCATTAATATTTACATTTGAGTCTGTGTCTGTGATAAGACATCCATTTACATGCCTCTTAAGTTTAACGTTAGCTGTTAGCTCAGTTAGCCTTATGAATTCAGTGCAAAACTAAAGCATTTAACATTACAGTATCAAACATAAAGCTGATTGATAACATTTGGGCTCATTTTAAGGTAGAACGATCACATTTGATTATTTGTCAAACTCCTGTTGTTTTTTTTGTAGGTGTGAAGTTGGCACCCATCACTGGGTACAGTGTAATGACACCCCAGTGAAGTATGCTCGCTTTCCCGTCACTGGCCTTATTGAGGGGCGCTCCTATACCTTCCGTGTAAGTGCTCTCAACAAGGCGGGAGTGAGTCGCCCCTCACGGGTCTCTGACCCTATAGTGGCCATGGACCCCTCCGAAAGGGTCCGCCTGAGAGGTATGAATTATCCTTTTGTTCTTAAAAGTTGTGTTATTGTGTTAACTGCACGTAAATAGATGACTGTACGAATGTGCACCCTTGTCCTTCCTACAGGTCCCTCTGCACCATGGACTGGTATGATCAAATTCACTGAAGAAGAGCCTGCAGGTAAGATATTCATGTTTTATGTTTACTGTTATATTCAAAGGCGTTTGTTGTGAAATGCTTCATTCTCTACTACCTTACAGAGTCAGAATTCACAGTGGTGGTGATAGGAACCAGATGTCTGAGACATTTACTGCCTCCTAAAGCTGCCTCACAGAAAGTTACCACATGAAATGGTTACAAATATATTTGCTAATGCTTTTAGTATACAGTATATATGCCACATCGAAACATTAGAATATTGTGGAAAAAGTTGATTGTTCATAATTTATTTCAAAAAGGTAAACTGTCACTTTACATATAATGAATATCACAGTTTAGCTTGTGGATTAAATTAGCAGCAGAAATGAAATTTTCTTTTTCACAATATTGTAATTATTGGAAATGGTCTAGAAATGATTGAGGAGGTACTTTAAAGAACAGTAGCGAAGACAGGATAGTTTTCAGACAACATTTTATCATTATGAACATTACATTACAACTGTAGGTTCACTGGTCACTACTCAAACCCACTGGTTCATCCCAAACCCAAAAAACTGGTTCATCCCACCAATTTGTAAATCACAATGTGCTTTTTATGTGAATGCATTTCATCTCTCTCTCTCTCTCTCTCTCTCTCTCTCTCTGTCTCTATCTCCGTTTCTTTCTCCTTCTTTCTTTCTCTGTCTCTCACTTTCTCTCTTTCTCTGTCTCTCTCACTCTTACTGTCTCTTTCTTTCTTTCTCTCTTTCTCTCTCTCATTCTGTCTTTCTTTCTCTCTTTCTCTCATTCTGTCTTTCTTTCTCTCTTTCTCTCTCTCATTCTGTCTTTCTCTCTCTCTTGCTCTCTCTCTCTCTCTCTCTCTCTGTCTCTGTCTCTCACTCTCTCTCTCTCTCTCTCTGTCTCTTTCTCCTTCTTTCTTTCTCTGTCTTTCACTTTCTCTTTCTCTGTCTCTCTCGCTCTTACTTTTTCCATCTCACTCTTACTGTCTTTCTTTCTTTCTCTCTGTCTCACTCTTTCTCTCTCTCTTTCTGTCTTTCTCTCTCTCTTGCTCTCTCTCTGTCTCTCACTCTCTCTCTCTCTCTCTCTCTATCTCCGTTTCTTTCTCTGTCTCTTTCTCCTTCTTTCTTTCTCTGTCTCTCACTTTCTCTCTTTCTCTGTCTCTCTCGCTCTTACTTTTTCCATCTCTCTCTTACTGTCTTACTTTCTTTCTTTCTTTCTTTCTCTCTGTCTCACTCTCTCTCTCTCAGTGGGTGTAGTTCCTGGGCCTCCCACTGACCTGGCCGTGACTGAGGCCACAAAGACCTATGTGGTGCTGAGCTGGAAGCCACCTGTACAAAGGGGACATGAGGGGGTTATGTACTATGTGGAGAAAGTAGGTGAACTTTGAAAGGCCAAAATCTGTATATTTATACCTCCCAGCCCATTCAGTTTATTTTATCATGTAATAAACCAAAGTAGTTAATTAATAATAATACAGTGTTATATATAAAACATCTCATTTTTTAGACCATTATTATTATTTTGTTACTTATTTAGCATCAGTGTTTGTGCTCAGAGCAATAACAGCAACATTTAACCCTCATATTATGTTTGGGGTCAATTTGACCCAATCCAATGTTTAACGTCTTTAAATACACGTATGACTTTTTTGCTTTATATTTAATGACTTTTCCTAATTGCATACTGATAACTGAGTAAACATAAAATTAACATGATGATATGTTTTTTTAGTGTTCTGTACACATGTTGTATACATCAGTGTTCTTTGGAGTCAAGTTGACCCCATTACTAGTTTCAGGTGGTACATTTTCCTAGAAGAGACATTTAAAAAATCTTTAAAGATTAGTTGTGGAGGCTCTGCCAAAAAAGAGTTTATCTCACTCATGCAAAGAGAAGCTCCAAAAGGTTTAGCTTTCATACATATAACACAAAACCATGTCATGATGTTGATTATGTCTGTACTGTGTACCTTTTTGCAGTGCATGGTTGGCACAGACACCTGGCAAAGGGTGAACACTGGCATGCCAGTGAAGTCTCCTCGTTTTGCCCTGTTCGACCTGGCTGAGGGTAAATCGTACAACTTCCGTGTGCGCTCCTGTAACTCTTCAGGAGTTGGAGAGCCATCTGAGGAAACTGGGGCAACTACTGTAGGAGACAGACTGGGTAAGTGCCAGGGCCAATGTGTGCCATTTTGCCACTCTAGGCAAAAAACCCAAGAGTGGGGCCAAATTTTAATCAAATCAAACTAAAAACTAATGAATAAAGGTATACTACTCTTACCACACCAAATTTCTCTATACTACTAATGTATATTGTACAGTAATTACTGGCTAATTCATAATGGCTAATGAATAATACCTCTTAATATTTTTAACTGGTTTCAGGAGGAAAACTTCACTGTGACAAGATTCAGTCCTTATTTAATCTACAGCTGGCATATGTAGTAATAAGTCAAGTTTAGAATTTTTTTCCTACATTGTAAATTAACACTGAAGTCATCCGGACTATGAACACATAAGGAATCATGTAGTCAACTTAAAAGTGTTAAACAAACCAAAACATGTTTTAGATTTTAGATTCTTCAAAGTAGACACACAACTGATGTCTCAAACACATTAAGAGGCAAGAAATGCAAGTCATGACCTCTTGACAAGACACAGCTGTTAACTGAAAGCCATTCCAGGTGACTACCTCATAAAGCTGACTGAGAAAATGCCAAGAAAGCTGCCATCTAAGCAAGAGATGCCTACTGTGAAGAATGTCAAATATAAACATATTCTGATTTGTTTACTTGTTTGTTTACTAAATAACTACAGATGTATTTACTCATAGTTTGGATGACTTTAGTGTTAATCTACAATGCAGAACATTTTTAAATCATGAAAAACACTGAATGTCCAGAAGGTGTCCAAACTGTTGACTGGTGCTGTAGACAACTTTAAAAGTAGCTAAATGATCATATAACTGTGTTTTATTTATGTTTCATATCCGTTTTGAGTTTTATTTGTTGAAGGCAAGTAGCTTCTGATTCTCTGGTTGAGTTTGTCTACTTGTGTCCTCACGCTATAATCTGTTTGACCCTTTTAGACTTGCCTTCAGCCCCAGGGTCTGTTGTGGCCATCAGGAACACTGCCTCCTCTGTTGTGGTGTCCTGGGGTGCTTGCAAGGAAGCCAAGAGTAGTGTGCGTTACTACATTGAAGTCAGCGTGGTGGGAAGCAATGTATGGGTGCCTTGCAACAACAAACCAGTCAAAGGCACCAGGTATATCACCAGTCTCCAGAGTTTGCCCTTTTATACTTGCCTCAAGCTAACATATATGAAACAAGTGAGTGACGTCCTGTATGTAATGTGTTTTACAGATTTGTGTGCCATGGGCTGAACACTGATGATAACTGTGTGTTCAGAGTGAAGGCAGTGAACTCTGCTGGATACAGTACTTGCTCCTCTGAGTCAGAGGTCTGTGCTGTGAAACCAAGCATTGGTGAGTGCCATCATCCAATCCAGACCAGAATCATCGCTGAACAATAGTTTAGTTAGTGGTTTTCAACTTTAGTCCCAGGTGATGCACTGCCCTGCGTGATTTTAAGTCATCTCCTAAACTGGAAATCTTTTTTAAAAGTAGCAAAAGAAGTAAATTACCAAAATAAAATAAAATAAACAAAATAGCCTGAAGTTTCCAAGCAAAGCACATCCCTATACATTTCATTTTGTCATTATTTATACAGAACTACAGAATAGTAGTTCTGGAGAGCATTTTAAAGGCCTCGTGTAATCGGAAAAAAGTCACAACATGACATTGACGTCATGCAATCTATATAGAAAAAAAGTGACCTGTTCTGAAATCAGTGTTTTTATGTCAAAACCAGGACATTTACATGTATTATCCTACAAAAGTTTAGCTCCACTCAATCACACTGAATTTATAAGAAGAGATTCAATCCAGTCTGCTTTATTAATGTACGACAGCTAGTCAGAGACAGAGAATATTTACATATATCAGTCTTAAAGGCACAGTAACAAAGCCAGCCTGTTTAAGGGAGAAAGACAGGTTGGATGTATTTTACAAATATCAAGTGAATCATTTTGCAATAAGGGAGGTTTCAAAAGCATTGTGCCTTAAAGATTTATTACAGAAACGCTGCAAAAATGATTCATCTCACCATATAAACCCCTGAATCTTTTAGGATTTAATCCTGTTTAATTCCAGTGAAGAGACGTCGGAAAATGGTCACAAAAATTATTTTGACATAAAACCACATCAACAGCTGAAGATATGAGAATAATAACAAAAACATAACAGTGCATCTCTATAAAGCACTCAAACCCTACAAATCTACATCACATTTTATCTTCAAAACTTCAAATATCATGAAACAGTTTATTTTTGTTCATAATTTAATTGAAAATACTGTGGTATATTTTATATTTATTAAACGTAACATGGCATATTTCAAGTCTTTTTATGTTTACTGTTGATACTGTTTGAATAGTAATTTACTTAAAATGAAATATTCTAATAATGTGAGTTTCTGGATTTCTGATTTTCAGGACCTATAAGTCATACTGATCAACATTAAAACAAAAAAGGCTTGAAACATCACCTCACATGCAATGAATATAATACATACATACATACATACATATTATACATGAATATAAGCTATATGACAGTTTTGCTTTTTAAACTAAATTATGAACAACAATGAAGCTTTTCACAATATTTTACATTTTGAGATGCACTATTATAGCATATGAGCACTTCAGAGTGTATTTCTAAGTAGTTTTGTAAAGACGTATGAAAGGTATAATTTAAGAATTATATTTGAAGTGTAATATCTAAGTAGCCCTACCCTGTGCCCAGTGAGGGGCCAGGGGACTAAGTGCGACCGTGATCAGGATTAAGCAGACAGGATAATGGATGGATGAATGGATGAATATAATGTAATATAAGTATAATGTCGGTATAATGATAATGGTGAAATTATTTCATTGAGTATCAGTGCTTTTAATATCCTTTCCTTCAGTTGTGTTTGTTTATTAGTGAAAATTTCTTGGCACATAAGAAATTTATGGGGGCAGCCATGGCCTAGTGGTAAGGATCTGGTCTTGTGACCAGAAGGTCACTTGTTCGATCCCCAGACAGGACATGACTGAAGTGCCCTTGAGTAAGGCACCTAAGCCCCTAACTGCTCCCCGGGCGCCGGTGGATAAAGGCTGCCCACCACTTCAGGCACAAATTCTCACAGCCTAGTGTGTTCACTAGTGTGTGTGTGTGTTTCACTGCACGAATGGGTTAAATGCGGAGGTCAAATTTCGTTGTGTGAAAAATCACATTGGCTAAATTGGTTGATCTTAAACATCCTCTACATGGAATCAGTGTAAATATGGCATTTCTGTTCATTTTAGTACTTAACTTATATTTTGCTGAATTTAACACATTGAGAAAAATACAGCATTACATGATACATGTGCCATGATGTTTGCAGAGGCCAAAATGTTCAATTCAGCAAACAGTAACTGCGTGTTAGGCTCGGGTTCAATCCCTAGTTTGAGCTACCACACTATTCCTTTAAGAGTCCCTGGGCAAGACTCCTTACTCTAGATTCACCAACAAATGTAACATGATTATAATTGATTATAACTGTATAATTGTCGCTAAAAGCATAAAAAAATGTGAATGAATCATCTTTTTCTTCACTGAGACTTCACCATGGCTGTTGTCTTTTATACACAGAGCAGTATTGTTCCCACATAAGCAATGTAACACGGTGTGTCTTTAAGCTGTCCTTTCCTCCAGTTTCCATCATCACCTCTCAGCCCTTCACTCATCATCTCACTATTATCACAAGACCTGCAGAATCCCTCAGTACAGAATAACCCACTCTGATAAAATCATCTTCCCTGGAAAAAGCCAAATGATGCTGTTTGTACTGTGAATGTTTTTGTGCCTGTTCTCCAGTAGACCTGCTGCATGGGCATATAACAGGACTTGCATGTTGTCTGACTTCATCTGACCTCATTTACCTCTAAACCCGGACCTACTACACACACAGGCTCTGAAATGTGAGCAAATCAGCCATGAAAATGCCTCCGTAAGGATAATAATACTAACCAGCCTTGATTTCAGGATGTAATGGCACATCCCAGGCTAATGAAGTCTGAGAGAGTGTGGCTTTCTGTGTAATGCAGTTTTGCTTGTGTCCATGCTGTGTGTCTCTGGCTGTGTTTCGTGGATGACTCTAGGGCATGGGGTGTGTGTCCTTGCTTCAGCGGACTGAAGGGTAAAATACAAGGGAGAGAGGGTCCTGACCTGCCCCAGAGTGCTGGCACAGTGAGTGAGTATGTGTACAGTACACATACACTGTGAGTGTGTGTGTTGCCTTTTGTATGTTGTTTTGAGCTGAATCTCAATCATTTCTGAAAGATGAAAATGTTATAAAAACAGGTTGATGCATGCTTTTGATGAGTTTACTGATCATTCTGCAATTTGGATTCTGTAATCACTGACAATTGCATGCAATTTTTAGATGCAGTATACTTTACAAATAAAATCATTCTCGAATGCCTTCTGTCCAGAAGTTACAGTTTTTAATTTACATACAGTTTAATTGATATATTTGACCTATATGAATTGATCATAACTGGTCATTGATATTTATAGCAACAACATTGCAATTCATGTGCTGATTTTACCTTGAGTCAAGTTACTTATTAACTTGACAGCACTTAATAATAATAATAATAATAATAATAATAATAATAATAATAATTACTATTATTACTATTTTTAATTATTATTTTTTATAATTAATAATAATAATAATAATAATAATAATAATAAATTATTTATTATTATTATTATTATTATTATTATTATAAAAAGCATGGGCAGAGGGCTAGATACAACAGCATCATTTTGGTTTCAGTAAAAGCTGAATCTCACATTTTATGGCTGGGTCTGAATTTTCATGTCAAAAGAGGATGCAAAAATGTAGTTAAATGTCTTTGTCAGAACACAACAGTACGTTTGCTTAGATGTGATGCTTCATTTAACCAATCACCCTTTTCGAGAAAAGTTCACCTGAGCTGTTCCCTTTTCAGAGGTTCCCTCACCTCCCTCCACTGTGACTCTGCTGGAGCGTGTGCGGGACTACATGGTGGTGGGCTGGCAGGCTCCTGCTAAGTCTGGGGGAGCCGACATCAGGGGTTACTACCTGGACTACAGAACTGTTAAAGGAAATGTTAAGGGCAAGTGGCACGAGGTCAACCTAAAGGCTGTCACTGATACTACATATAAGGTAAATACCTCTGCTTCATAAGACCTTTAACTGCACTTCAAAACATGTCCAGTTTGAGATAATGCCAGAAGAGATCATTGACTTATGATTTATCATCTCTCTCAGGTTGAGAACCTGAAGGAGAACAAATTCTATCAGTTCCAAGTGCGTGCAGTTAACCAGGCTGGCATTAGCCAGGGTTCCGTCCCTAATGCTGCTTTTGAGTGCAAAGAATGGACTGTCACAGTGCCAGGTAAATCAATCACCTGAAACAGTCTAGTGCAACACTGCTGCGAAGTTCCAGTCCTGGAAGGCCAGTGTTCAGCATATTTACATTCTATCTCATGTACACACCCACTACAACTGGCCCTCCTGAACCCAAACTGAAGAACTCTGTTGTAAAGATGTTGGCAGAAATATACCTATATAACCAATAACTCAGAAATTCATTCCACTCCACCCAAAAAATATCAGCATTTGTCCTGCTCCCGCCCTCAATCTAGACATTTCAGCATGGTGCTACCCACAGTCATTCATACCTCACAAATAAATCATTTTCTTCTGAAATAATATAACTAGTGGACATCAGGCCACTTTAATGTTATTGTTAGGCTGATTATTTATTTTTAATTAACGCAAAGCCAGAATTAGAATAGATTATTTAGGTAGGCTATAACATAGTAATGCAAAATGAGCATCTTTCTGTAGGGCACTTTCCACAGCTTAGACCGATTGACCATCTACAGCAGGGGTGGGATACTCCAGTTGTGGAGGGCTGGATTAATGTATAGTTTGGTGATAATCCTGATGAAACACACCTATTTAGCACCTAAGTACCAGGTTTAAATCTAGCATCAGAGCTGAGAAATCACCAATCTGTGTTGGACCACCTCTGGTCTACAGGCCCTACCATTTGTCTAGGACAGTACCACACAACTCATGTGATTGTCTGCTTCACAAATATTTACAATGCATTTATTAGTTTTTATTTGTTATATAGCTATGTTACTTATGCATGCTAATTATGGCATGATTATCATTTTATATTAAGTACTGATTAATTTGCAGGATTTTACTACATGCATATGTTGTCCTTCTTCCATACATGACACTGAAATTTAGTCCCACACCACAAGATATTGTGAAAGGATCTGCAAGATCTCTACTGAGTCTGTTAGAATTATGCAAAAGGAATCAGGCTAACTGATGTCCCACTAGCATTGTTCCTTTAAACATGGCTTAGTTACCTCTTCACATATCCATTAACCCACCACTTCATATGGAGTTAAGAATTTCCTGGCTAACACAGGTCCTGCTCATGGCCTTCATGTGCTGGAGGTGCGGAAGGACTCCATGGTGCTGCTGTGGGAGCCGCCCACTTTCAATGGTCGCAGTGCTGTCACCGGGTACTATGTGGACATCAAAGAGGAAAAGGGCAAATGGAGAGGTGTTCAGGAAAGGTCCACCAAGGATACATACATGAAGGTGAGTTAGTGTGTCAGATGTCTGGTTGTATCAGCCAAGAAAATTTAAGCTTGTGGCATGAAACTCAATGTGCCTTGACCACCTCCATCAGTTCCAGTAAAGAGGATTAAAGAAACTGTCTGCTGCAAGGAAGTGAATCTTTCAGGGTTATTAATATTAATCTCACTGTGACTCAGATATCTGAACTGAAGGAAGGTGCCTCCTACCAGCTACGTGTATATGCTAAGAATGTAGTTGGTGTTGGTGGACCTTCAAAAACCTTAGGACCCATTGTTGCTCAGACTCGTCCAGGTGAGTAGACAGAGGTACACTCAAACCCAAACAAAATCTACATTTTTGATCTTTTTTGTCTGCTTTTGCATCTCCAAATATTTGAATATTGTGAAAAGTCCATTTGTGTTCATATTTTCATTGGGAAAAGTAAATTTGTAATGTTTTAATGTTGATAACATTTGAATAGTAATTTACTCAAAATGTAAAAATTCTAACCATTTGAGATTCTGGATTTCTGATTTTCATGAGCTCTAAGTCATGCAGATCAACAATAAAACAAAAAAGCTTGACGTGTAATGAATATAAAATATGACGGTTTACTTTTTAAAGTAAATAAATAAATAAATAATACTTTTTCACAGCTGTTTTGCTCTAGATTGTCTTCCTAACGTATGTTTTATTAGGCACTAATGAAATTGTGGTGGACGTGGATGACAATGGTGTGATCTCCATGATCTTCGAGTGCTCTCAGATGGCTGAAGGTTCTCAGTTTGTGTGGTCCAAGAACTACAAGGCCTTCACTGACACTTCCCGCCTGACTATTGAGACAGTTGGTGGAAAGTGAGTTTGCTTCTCTTTTATATAATTATCTTTGTGATCAATCTGATCTTGTTAGCAAGGTCTAGTCTTTTTTGTTGGTCACATGGCAGCATTAGGTGTTTGGATGAGCACTTGAAGGGACTTGACAATGCTGTGTGGGCGCTAGTGTGAAGACAAGTGGTGGCAAGCTGTCTGCTAGCTAGAGGTGGAGTGTGCCAGGCGTCACTCTGCCAGATGTGATGTAAAAGCAGAGACATTTGGAAAGTGGGCAGGAAAACAAGGAGGAAAGTTCTACAACAAAGTGAAAAGAAGTAAAGGAAAGATGGGCCTTTTTGAAAATGTGTTACATAGTCATACTAACTCACAGTCTGTCCTCAGATCCAGAGCCATCTTCAGTGACCCTTCACTGGAGGACTTGGGCACATACTCCTGTATGGTCACCAACACTGATGGAGTTTCTGCCAGCTACACCCTGACAGAAGAGGGTGAGTCACTTTCCTCGGCCCCGCGGTTGATCCCGGTGATATTCCATCCTCTGTTTTGATTAATCTCAGTGACGTCTGTGTCTTAAGAGAGATGCCTTAAGTACGTCAGCTGCCTTGTCATGTCTTTATTTTAACTCTCTGCGTAGGTCAAGGCCACATGCATCTTGTTTTTCAGAGTACTTTTAGACTGTATGACAAAGACAAATTCTCCTTATCTGTTTCATGGCTGCCTTCTATGAATATGCATTAATGAAACTGCTTCTCTTTTTGTAGAGCTGAAGCGATTGTTGGAACTTAGCCATGAGCATCAGTTCCCCAGTATGTATCCCACCAATGACAATAGAATTGCTTTTATCTCCGTTATTTTCATTAACATGCACTCTGTGCTATTGTTCCCAGCCCTAACACTTAATGTAACCTCTGCCTCACAGTTATTCCCTTCACGAGCGATATCGCCATTGAGCTTCAGGAGAAAGGACGTGTGCGTTTCTGGGCCCAAGTTGCCAAGTTCACTTCCAGTTGCCAAGTGGAGTATGTCTTCAATGACAACATTGTTACTCAAGGAAAGGTAAAGCAACATGCAACATGCAGAACAGTATGAATTCTGCTCATCTTTTCTGCCTCACAGATGCACTCATACCCAGTTTTATGCTTTGTCTTCATCAGAAATACACAATGAACTTTGACAAGAGCACTGGTATTATTGAGATGTTCATGGACTCCCTGGAAGTCACTGATGAAGGAACCTTCACGTTCAACCTTGTGGATGGCAAAGCAACTGGTCGGACCAGTTTGGTACTAATTGGAGCAGGTACAGTAAAATGGCCATGTTTCAGTTGTGAGACTGAATTGAAACACGCATTTCAATTGTTCTGTGCTTTTACTGCTGTATTATTGTACGTCCTCTAGAGGGCAGGAAAAGATCAGAAGAAAGCGAGGAACCTCTTCATCAGCTGAATATATCCAGTGGGCCTAGATTGGGACCTCATTAGTATGCGCAGCATAACCCAGCTTGTCGATGTAACTCTGACTGAACAAGAACTTTATCAGGGGCTAGTGATTGATCATGTTGCTAAGATGTTTTTTTATTTAATATGTTCATTTCCAGCTCTATCCTGTAGCAGGTCAAGCTGCAAGCTGGTTATTAGAATAGAGGGAGAAATGGTAATGAATGTTCTCCACATGATCTTCGAGACAAGCCAAAGAAGAAACGGTGTGTGATCTCCATCAAATGTTTTGTTTTCACAGAATTTGCGGAGCTTCAAAAGAAGTCTGAGTTTGAGAGAGCTGAGTGGGTCAGGAAACAAGGTAAAAAAGAACTGCAGATTGTATCGCATTATAAAAACCGTCTACTCCTTTACAAACAACCCTCCTGTTCTCACACACAGGCCCTCACTTTGTGGAGTACCTGAGTTTTGAGGTCACAGCAGAATGCGACGTGTATCTGAAATGCAAGGTCAGGCTGGGCTTTTAAATGAGGCATAATAGATTTTCTTACTTTCTCAGGTCAAACTGATTGATATTTTATCTCTCTCTCTTTCTTCCACTTTGCCCCTCACTCACTCTCTTCTCTGCAGGTAGGAAATATCAAAGCCGACACTGAGATAGCCTGGTTTAAGGATGGAATTGAGATCGAAGAGGACGATGAGGACGCTAAAAAGATTGGCATCGCTCAAGGAGGGCTCTCCTTCAATATTGGCAAGGTGAGGAAGCTGTGGGGAGGTTTTGGAATTAGAAGAGAATCTACAAATAGCTTGGCGAGGTGCTATGTGCCATGCTTTGCTACGCTAAAGATAACTCTCCCTCTCTGCCACACGGATTCATAAATGATGAGGTTAATTGAATATTTGTGCACTTATAAGTTATGGGGAAAAGTAATACTGTTGGATTTAATGTTAAGGTCATTTTTAACATACCACAATGTAGCTATACGTTTGAAGTTTTCTAGTATACACATCACATGTATCAACATTTATGTCCATATATTATAAAATATATGGTGCTTCCGTGTGAACCTTGGTTTATAAAGTCATCATTTCCAGAAACCACAAAATTAGTCCACTTCTGATCTTGATAACATCTCTTATCCTGATTGCATCAAATGCTGCTTATACATAAAAAATTGGAATATACTATAATGAAGAATTGAATTAAAAAATGTAAACTGTTATACATTTATATTCATTCACATGTGAAATATTTCAAGCTGTTTTTGTTTTAATGTCGATTAGTTTGGCTTATAACTCATGAAAATTTGAAATCCAGTACAGTATAAATATAACAGCTGTATTTCTAATATCAAACCACTCCTGAACCACAAACAACATCAAAAGTGTCTTACCTGATTTTTGCATTTCATTTGGAAATCACGGTCCTAGAGTCTGGAGGACGAGTGGAGAGGCAAAGAATCTGAAGTCCAGTGTGAAGTTTCTACCACGTGTGCAGGTTTAGGGTGTCATGTTTTATCAAGTTCAAAATCAACAGAGCTATCTACTGGGAGATTTGAAAGAACTTCACACTTCTGTCTGCTGACAAGCTTTATGAAATTGCCGATTCCTTTTTCCAGCAGTTTTGGCACCTGCACACAGTGTCAAATGGTTTGCTGACTAATATTTCTGTGCTTGATTGGCCAGGCAAGTCATGAGCTATAAGCCATACTGATCAACATTAAAGCAAAAAAACTTAAAATGTGTCGTCTTATGACACTTTTTGAATAAAGTATGAAAAATATAAGATTCACATTCTTGACGTATGACTGATCCAGGTAATGAATGTACTATGATTGGGCATTCCGCATATAAAGTTAACTAAACTGGACTAAATGGTGGTTTTCTAGAGAGGAGTAGAGGTAATGCATGCCAGGCAGGGGGGTGCATCTCGCATGCCACGCCTGCAGAGGGCACAAGCAATAACTGCAATATCTGTCTAATTTACAGCTTGTTAATAAGAAAGACAAAGAAGGAAAAAAGAAACCTGCTAAAGCTGCCGCTGAAGAAACCCAGAGAAAGCCAAAAGTCTGGAGCTTTTCCTTTTATAAGTTATCACCGAGTGACTTTGTTTTGTGTTTTTATCTGTGTCTCCTCTGTCTTCTGTTTCTCTGGTGTCCCTGTTGACCTGCAGCATCCACCGCAGGAGAAAAGCTTTGCCTTTTCTGATTTTTTGTTACTGTTTGATTGATTCCAAACAATTTTAATATCTGCTCAATACAGCAACTGTAGCCAGTGTCTCTAATCCCTCTTGTAACTCTCCACCCAGCTCTCAAAGAAGGACGCTGGTGTCTATGAGGTCAAGCTGAAAGATGAGAGAGGAAAGGATAAGACTTTGCTGAATCTGACAGAAGCAGGTTGAAGCTTTTACATTTTTGTTTGCATTCATCACTATTCTGATGTATGAATGTCATCTATACACCAAAATGCATGACATGCTGCACTCAGTCTTGTACACTAAAACACATTCATTCATCCTGACAGGTTATCAGGCCGTGCTGAATGAAATGTTCAGAGTTATAGGTGAGCTTCTCTTTTTCTGTCCTGCAGACATTTCTGTATTAAACTACATTTACTAGTGCATCTCCAAACATGGCAATATCAGGAAAAACATTCATTTGTGTTCATAGTTTAATTTTATAAAAATCCGTCCATCCATTCACTATCTTCAGTTCAATCCTGGTTGTGGTCACGCCCTTAACCCTTCACCTGGCAGAGAGCATTACACTATTTTAGCTAAATCTAGGACAGGGCATCAATCCATTGCTTGGCACAGACTTGCAGCAGGATAACTAGACCACAGAAGAAACCCATGCAAACATGAGGAGAACATTAAAAAAGTCACTTATGTTTATTACACATAAAGTGACATCTTTCAACACATTTTGGTAACACTTTATAATAACTTTCATTAATAAGCCATTAACTAATGAATATAAGTAATGAATATAAAATTACTTCACCTTTTTGGATTAAATTCTGCTTTTTCATAATATTCAGATTTTTTGGTCTGGCACCGTAGTTTCACAATGCTGATACTGTTGCTTAGCAAAAAATTCTCTTTTCTGCCTCTATAGCCAACTCTTCCACTGAACTGAAGGTTGAGAGTACTGAGCATGGCATTATACTGTACACAAATGTTGTGTACTACACTGAGGAGCTTGGTGTTAGCTGGCTTTTCAAGTAAGTGCTTTGATTTTCACTTATTCTTCTGTGTACTTTCTTTCCTGTCTCTTTCAGCTGCTTTGATTACAGAAATGCTGCTGTCAGTGTCAAATGACAGTCTGCATTTATTTTTAAACCCACGCTCAACAGCATCTGCTAGCAGACAGGGCTTCAGTTTGAGATGCTCCTGCCACTGGCTGCATCTGTAAATTCACTCAGACATTGTTTAAGAATTAACAGCACTGCAGACTTCCTGAAGTTACAGTACATACAGGAAATACACACATGAGGTAAAACATTATGCAAACACGATGTTGGACCAACACCGAAACCTGAAATTGGTGATTTCTATGCAGTATATCAAGCAACCCAACCAAACTTTACATCTGCTATGTTTCTTGATTATACTGCTTTTAAATGACTTGGCTCTATAACTACAGTGATGCTTTATTACCAGTGCTGGGAACATTACTTTTAAAAAGTAATTAGTTATAGTTACTCACTACACAGTAAATCTGCCAGTGTTAAATCAACACTGTTAGAGTTAAATTAACACTGAGGGTGTCAAAATGTAACACTCTGTGTTAATTTAACTCTAATAGTGTTGATTTAACACTGGCAGATTTAGTGTGTACTTGTTCAAAAAAGTAACTTAGTTAGTAACTGAATTACTCTATAATAAAAGTAACTCGTTACCAGGGAAAGTAACTATTTGCATTACAGTTAAAAAAAGTTATTTGTCAAAGAATAAGGATTTTTTGAAAAAGCAGTTTTCACAGTCAGTTGAAATGAGTAGATCAGAAAGGTGTTTGTACATAACGTTTGATATTTATTGCACATCAACAGACCAGTGCAGGATAAAATCCTTTAAAATACCAAATCTTTGTTTAAAAAAAAAAAAAAAAAAAGCAAAAGTAAACAGTTACACTATATAAAGTGCATTTACATCTATCAAATTCAATTCTCTCAACCTGAGACAACTGGTTTGTTCACAACAGAAGTAAACTTAACAACAAAACCTCTATAGTCTTATTCTTCAAAAATCAAGCCTTTGCTGCTTGCCGGACTTTGCTCCGAGTCCTTTGCTAGTGGACGGCTTACTATCATCTGTGGTGTCGGTGTTTCTAGCCACTAACCTTGTAGCTGCGTGGGTCGTTGTGAGATGCTTTATTAAGTAAGCGTTGCTTACAGTGGATGTCGACAAAGTCTTCGCCCGAGGACATAATGTACACATTACATGCACGTTTTTGCCTTTAACCTCAATGAATTTGAAATAATGTTTATATCGCCAACTTTTCTTCGGCTTGCTCCTGATTCGCCATTTCTGCCTCTACTCCTCTACTTGTGTCATGTGTCACTGGTGTGCTTCGGCACACGTGTAAAAACACTGGCTCTGATTGGCTACCATAACACTGCCTTAGCCAATCGCTTACTGACTTAAGTTAAACAGGTGTTACATCGAGAACTGTGACCTATCGGGATCTGTGACTTCTTCTATCAAGTCACAGATCTTGATAGGTCACATTTCTCGGTGTAACACATGTTACTCCTCACTAGCCTGGGCAGAGGTCCGCTGGGATTTCTGTTACTATATATTGATATACTAACGGACTGCTTTTAATGACCAGTAACGTCAATGGCGTTGTAACGACAGGAAAAGTAATTAATTATTTTATACCGTTACTGACAAAATTACTATGATTATTTTTAACGCCGTTATTCGCAACACTGTTTATTACCCACCAAAACTAAATGCATCAATTCTTTTTTTGAATTATCTGAGCTACTCACCCTTGCCTGCTCAATTTGTCCTTGCTTGCTGCTAGTCAGTGATTTCAATATAGATGTAAACACTCTGGACTGCAAATATGCTAATGACTTTATTGTTAATGACACTCAATTCTTGACTATTTCCATCTTGTCAATTTTCCCCACTCATGACAAAGGTCACACCAATGACTTAGTCTGTTCTACCTTCCTTCCTGTTCTTAATCCTCATCTTCTACTGTTCCCCTTCTCCAATCATAAGCTTATTCTGTTTACTGCTCCTCTGGCTGTGCTCCAATACTCCACTCAAACACGAATTTCTTTGCACACGATTCAGTCTGTCAACCCTCTTCTTCTTAACCAGTCCTGCCTTTTCAGTCGATTACACTCCTTCTTCCCCTGAAGCTCACACAACATGCTAAATTCTACTCTCTTTAAGTTTCTAAATGCACTAACCTATTTGAAAACCTTTTCCACTCCTTCTCCCTGATACCCTGTTGAGCTCCGTGCCATGAAGCAAGTTGGCCATTGGCTGGAACAATGTTATAAGAAATCAAAGCTCACCGTTCATGCTGAGGCTTATAGGCAACATTTATCAGCCTAGAGAAATACTCTGCCAAGTCAACTTCTCTCTCCAGCCTCATTAACAACCAATACAAAACAAACGCCTGGCATCTTTTCTCAACCATCTTCAAGCTTTGTAAACCCCCTTAAAGCACTGTAGATGCTTTTCCTGCACTTCGGAATGCATTCATGTCTTTATTTTCTTTTAAAATTTCAAAAATAAACAGCTTTCTGGCATCCTATAGCTCCTAGACCTAAGTACCTTCAACACACTAAGCCATTCAATTCTCCTGTTGAAGTTGCATGAGCTGGCCATTGATGGCACTGCCCTGGACTGATTTACATCATACCTAACCAACAGAAAGTAGTCTGTCACCCACTCATGTCATACGTTCTTTACCTATACCTATACTTCCTCTACCGGTCACTCAAGGGGTTCCACAAATATCAGTGCTAGGTCCTCTGTCGTTTATTGTTTATATCCTTCCCCTTGGACAAATGTTACATGCAAAGTGACTGTGAACACTCATTAACCAATCTGACTGCACACAGAGGAATTTGACATCCACATTTAACTGATCTGTGCAATGAAGCAAACAAAGTGAGCCCTCATTCCCAGAGTGGAGTGCAGTCCTATCCATAGTGCCCAGAGAGAAGTTGAGGGTTAAGTGCCTTCCTCAAGGGCACTTCAGCCATGTCCTGTCAGTTCAAGGGATTGAACCAACAATCTTTCAGTCACAGAGCTGATTCCCTAAACTTGTTTTGACTTTCAGTGTTATGCAGATTGTACTGTTTACCTCAGTACTATTTCAATTAAATATCCATCTCTTACTCACTTAAAGACCTCTTATCAGCAATCAAGGACTCACTGGTTCCAAATCAACCCTCAGTAAAGCTCCTCATCTTACTTTCTACAGTAATTATGTTACTGTCATTCCTTCCCCACTGATCTGAAATCTGGGTGTCATCATTGATTCAGTTCTCTTGTCAAGTAAATTCTTTAGTTAACGCAATAATCCATGATATTTTGTATGTACTTCTGTCCTGATACAAGTATTGCTCTGAAATTACAACTCTGCAGTTAGGAGTGTTTTCTTAGATGACAGTAATGTGGATAAACAGAAAGTAAATTTGCAAATGCATGTGTTAATGTGGTTGGTGTAGTTTGAACTGAAGGCTATGGTAAACTTTTTCAGTGCAGTTTACCTTTAGGACTGAATGCCTGATTTTGTACACCTAAAATGTTTGTGAAAGTTTGTCAAGAATGTGTTGATATAATATGATGAAATTACCTTTTTCTCTTATTACTTATTCAACTAAGCATTTTGTCATTGTTCCATGCACTGTAGTTTAGCATTACACTATAGGAATTGTACCTGACCAGTAGTAGAGTCACAGCTTGTTTGCGTCCATTCCAGAGATGCAAAGATCTCGCACTCAGACAGAGTGCAGTGTGGAGTAACAGGAGAGCAGCTGTGGCTGAAAATCAAAGAGCCCACAGACAAGGACAAGGGCAAATATTCCATCAACATATCCGATGGCTCTGCAGGCGTCAAGAGGGTTCTTGAACTGACTGGACAAGGTAAGGTCTCAGGTGTTCCAATCCTACTTTAACTGCCTCTCTTTTATCTCCATGTTCTTGAACTTCGGCAGCTTTTGATGTCTGATTACTACTAGCAATATTTTCAAAAAAGCTTTCTCTTCAGTATGAATGTTAAGACTTTCAAACATGATGACTGTACTAACATTTGTTCATTTTTCCCCTTAAAGTATGGGAGGAGGCCTATGCAGAGTTCCAGAGGCTGAAGTAAGTGCTGAAGTATAACATGGACAGATAACAGATCTCTTTACATATGACACATATTCATATTCTACTGGTATTTTGTCATTGTCATATCAAGACATCACTTTTTCAGCCATTTGAAAAAGCCAGCCGTCCCTTACACAGTGTAAGATGAACAGGCAATTTTAGTTAGTCCAAAATGACTTCCAGCAAAATCTTAGTAGCCTATACGTTTCAAAGCTACAAGGTTTTGTTATGACTGTGGCATTCTTAGGACAAAAACAAGATCATATTTAGCAAAAATCCTACACTTAATCATTGGGATTACACATGTACATTAATCAGCCATAATATTAAAACCACATCCTTGTATCTTCACTCATTGTCCATTTTACCAGCTCCACTGAGCATACAGGAGCACTTTGTTGTTCTACAATTACAGACTGTAGTCCATCGGTTTCTCTCAGTGGCGATTGCTCTAAGACTGCAAGGGAAGCTCAGCTTCCCCTAAAATGTCAAAAAATAAGTGATCAATAATATACTGTTGTGTGTACATGTTATTG
>BRDA01014221.1:26987-41293 GCA_036984385.1 Crenuchus spilurus
GGGTGGTGGTCCCAGTATGGGACAAGTCCGGATACGAGGTCACGGACACAGAGGAGGAGTTCGACATGCCCATAGCTGTACCCCGAGTATGGTGAAGGTACTGTGTAATTCTGTTGGATATAGGGTGCATATGGCCATCCATCTAGACTGTTAGGTGGGCTTCCTGTAGCTTGAGGAGGAGACACAGGCACTGGAGCATAGGCCTGAACAGGGTATGACCCTGGTGGTGGGTTGCATCTGAAATATATTGAGAACAAATGAGAAAATTGAGATGACAAACTCATTATGTAATATACATTTATATTTATTAGTGACCATATTATTAGGTGCCACAATATATACATATATACATATACATACACATACACACACACACACACACACACACATCCCTAATATCATAGTAGTGAACAATGGTTTATATTATTATGCTTTTATAACAGGTGCTGTAGCAAGCCATGATTACTCACACAACATGCAGGGTCTTTCTACGCTCTTCTGCAGATGCAGGGACAAATTGTACACCTGCCATCTTCTTCAGAAATCTGAAAGGCATTTTCTTCTCAAGCACACATGCTTTGGACTCTGACATCTCTAACAGTGAAAGCCATCCGATGCCATCTTAAACAAAGCCTCAAATTAAGGTCATATTATGTAGGAACAAATGCTGGCACATAAAGAACATGAACTTGTATTTATGCTTTAGAGAACCACCAGGTTTAGGTTAAATCTTAAATCAATCTATATTTGTGTCTTATTAAATAAGAATTTAATAAGAAGTAGAACAAACCCCCAAACCAGTCAAAAGGATACAAATCTCTCCAATAACTACAGCTACAACATTGCATAGGAACACAGTGTTTGGGATAAAGAGCGTGATGAGAAGCAGGAGGAGCCAGGGGAGAGATGCAGTGGGTACATTTACACCAAGCAGGAGGGCTTTACGCATACGGGAGCTGATAGTAACTGTGCCCAATACAGCAAGAGAAACTGGAATTAGGCCTGAAACAGAGCTCCTGGTGGAAGGAGAAAATATCAGCAGCTCCAGGAGGACATGGAGTAGGCCAACACAGGTTGAAAGGAGGAGTAACTGGTGTAGAAATCGCACTGTGCCAACTCCTTTCTCCAATCCACTGCAAAAGAACACCAGCACAACCACACTGAGGAAGAGGTGTCCAACATCCTTATGGTAGAAGCTGAATGTGAGGAGCTTGTGAACTGGCATAGGAGGATTTAAAATGAGAGAAAGATTTAGAGTTAACATGAGTTGCACTTGATCACATGGTATGTGAACATTGAGCAAAAATCTATTGGTACTTGGCTGTGTCACATTGTTTAATGTTTAATTTTCACATTGCACAAATGCACAATCACTGTAGCCTGGTATCTTGCTTCCCACCAGTAAATTACTCAGTACCATGTACTGACCATCACTACATTTGTCCTGTCCTGTAACGTGTCAATACAGTCAGAGGGACTGTACTATAGTATAGGTCCTGAACGACTGCATGTTTATTGTGTGTTGTCAATGCCTTGTGTTCTTCTGCTGAACCTGGTGCTGGAGGAACGTTGTTTTGTTTCATTATGTACTGTATTGTATATAGCTGAAATGACAATTAAAACCCAAAGGGTTCTTTGCATGATGAAAGAGTTCTTCAGACTGATGTGGAATGTGCTGTAGATACTTATGCATAAAAGCCTTTTGAAAATAGCACCAAAAGGAGTTCCTCTGTTTTCACAAGCTTGACATCATAACTACAGCAGAACTCTGTTGGAGTACCTTGTCAATCTGAAGAACCCTTCCACTATTGAAAGAACGCTTATCCACAAGAATGGTTCTATGAGTGTTCATGGTTTCATATAGAACCATTTAAAACCCTTGAAGAACCATCTTTTTCAAGATTGAATTTTATTCTAAATGATCATACTTGGCTGCATTTTGACAAACATCACCCCATGCAACTATACTGTAAACTCTGTTATATTGTTGTAAGTGGGCATTTTGACTTTGACTAAAATTATTTACATCACGTGGATCAGGAGCGTCTTTGATTGGTCAGGATGCTCAGAGCACACAATGACTAATTGTGTGGGTTTTTAAAAGGGTTTTATGTGCACTAAAGACCTCTGAGACTTGTTTTGAAGAAAAAATATTAGAGATGAACACTCGATATAGGCTTACAGATATATGGATGCGTCAGCGCCATGTGTTATATTAAAAATGCCCGTATGTGTAATAAGGCCTTACCATGGCCGCTGAGAAGCAGGTTGGACTCCAGGCTCAGTATATCTGCAGGGATGTTGAGGTAGTTCGTGACGACGCTCAGGACACAGGACACTACAATTACACACACGACTCCACTGGTCAACTCTGACACCACACTAGAAAACCTCTGTAGCACTTTACTCAATGTTAATAAACGCATTTTCAGGACGCAGCGTACAGCAGGACATTCGGTTACTAAAATGCAGTTAAAATAAATACCAAAAGAAGAAGCACAGGGGTTTGTTTATGTGGAATTGTCAAAGGAAGGAACCGGGATTGCTTTCCACTTCCGTGTTGACAAACTTTAGCCGCTCGTGTTCAAGGTTGTTAATCTGCGCAGCGTTTGCGCAATAATTGCGCAGTCGTTGCAAGTGTAATTGACAGTCAATATTATATACTGTATATATAATATGAGTCAGTATTTTTGAGAACAGTATAAAAAAAATCATCAAGAAGTAAAAACACCACATTTCCATAATAAACGATGTACATTACTAGGGCTTGCATAAAGAAAATTGAGATATAATAATAATAATAATAATAATAATAATAATAATAATAATTAAAAATAATACAGGATTACATGCCCCATGCATTACTGCCATGACTGCTAACCTTTGGATCAGTCTTGATTTATTTATTTATTTTTATTATCAACAATATAAATAAATATGAAACATTTCTGACAGAGTAAAACTGCACAATTTAGGCTACAAAAACATATGGATATTTGCTTACCGCCCTCTTGCTCTTTTACCTTCAATTGTTCCAGCATAACTATCTTTTCAAGTAAGCTGGTTCTTCTCATGTGTGCAAAACAAGGGAGCTTCAGTTTGGTCTGTTGGGCTTCTAGTGAAAGGTGAGGTTTGATCTGGTTGAGAATCCATTTATTTGTTTCCTTTGCCATTCAAGGTTCTGCTTCAACACCAAAATTCAAAGGCATCAATAATCTACCTGTCCTGCTATTTATGGCCTGGTTTTCACATCCATAAATAACCACATAGAAGGACATAATCTGGACAGTTCTGGTCTTTGTCTGAATACATAAATCATTATATTTGAAGGTCTTTTCCATCCTTTTTTTTTCAGTGCCAATCTGTCCCATATTTCCTGACCACTGGATCTATTTTTTTGTTAATGATTGATCAAATAAGGTAAAAGTTGTCCACTATTTAAAAATGTTTTCCATCTGTGGTATAATGTTAGTGGTCTTTCCTGTTGTCATGACCTTTGTCCTCTTCATATTTATGTGAAATCCCATCTTTTTAAATTGTTCTTTAACTTTCTTTACAATCATCTTTATGTCTTCTTGATTTTCTGCTATGGGTGTTGTGTTATCTGCATATCAAATGTTATTAAGATTTCTTCCACCAATTTTGAATCATTAGTCTTCCTACAGTTCTGCTTCTCTCATTTGTTCAGTGTACAGGTTGAACAAGTGGTGACAGAATGCAACCTTGTAGAACCAGCCTGTTTGTCTATTTTTGTTATGACTATGGCTTGTTGATCAATATAGAGATTCCTCATGAGATGATCTGGAATACCCATCTTACTGAGGACATTTTCTGACATCAACAGCGTAAAAGGCTTTGCTATAGTCAATGAAGTGTGTGTTGACTTCCTTATTGAATTCCATGGCCTTTTTCATAATCCAGCAAGCTTGATCTCTTTTGTGATTATCTCTTGTTCCTCTGCCTTTTCCTGAATCCTGCTTACACATCTGGAAACTCTCTTTTGATGTTAGGTCTGGTCTGCATTTAATGATTTTCAGCATAATTTTACTAGTGTGTGTTTTAAGTGAAATTCTATGATACCTTGCACTTTTCTCCTTGTTTCCTTTCTTTGAAACTGGGGTATAAATAGGCATTTTTAATGTGCTGGCCACTGATTGGTGTTCCAGAGTTTTTGGCCTAATCTGGTCAGCATGTTAACGGAATCTTCTTCAGAATCTTAAAATTCTTCTTCTGCAATGTTATTGATTCCTGTGGCAGGTTTTTGTCAGTGATCTCAGGGCCTGAAGGTTCTTCTGTGTAGTTGAGATCAACAAAGTGCTGTGGCAGATGACATTTTTTGTAGAGGTCTTTTGTGTATTCCTTCCATTGCTGTTTAATCAATTAATCAATTATGATTTGTTTATTAACATCACTAATCATACCAATTTGAGGTTGCAATTTATTCCTGACCTTACTGATCACTTCCATCCATACAGGAACTGCACTCTGCCTGCTGCCTCAGCAGAGCCAGCAGGATAATCAAGGACCTTACTCACCTTGACCATGGACTTCAGGCTTCTGCCCACTGGCAAACATTACTGCAGTATATGGTGCAAAACCTACACACTCTGCAAAAGCTTATAACGACAAAATATCAGATGTGAACATGAAGCTCTCTCTCTCTCTCTCTCATTCTCAGAGAGAATGTGATGGACCATCAGAACTGTTGAACACACATCCCTAACAAACACAAACATATCTTCAAATGCTGATATTGTTGTGCAATAATACTGTTATGCACTGTGTCACTTTTATCACTTTTCAATAGTGTACGTTTTACACTCATGTTACACTGCATAATATGTGCAATATTCAAATTTTATTGAATATAAATCAATAAAAAATTTTATATTTTATATCCATAAATTTTATTTTATAAATTTTATAAATTTTACAAATTTTATATCCATACTCCATCCATCCATTATCCAACCCGCTTAATCCTTATCAGGGTCATGGTTAGTCCCCTACCCCCTCACTGGGCACAGGGCAGGGCATTACACTATCCAATTAAGCTCAGGATAGGGTGCCAATCCATCACTGGGTGCATATCCATACTCACACAATATAATTTTTATACTGTATTCCAAATCCCATTTATATTTTATATATACTCTGTCTAAATATTATTTTACACATTCTAGAGAAACACAAAATGCAATTCAGCTGTGCACTCCTTGTTATATAGTCTGAATGACAAAGTTCACTGAATGACAAAGTTCACCAACAATCCTTGTTTTTTTCACATTTGTTTCCATTATTAATATATTTGCAGATGTTGCTGTAGTATTGATTTATGTCATTCCTGGTGGCTGTCTGAAACTCATGATTTAGTACCCTGAAACACCCTAAAATGCAGTTTGGGATTCACCGTCTCTAGTCACCCTGTAACATCAAACTATGGGGCAGTGTGTGCCTGTGGAGCAGTTGAGGTTTAAGTGCTTTGCTCAGTGGCATTTCAGACAGTTCAGGAGATTGAACCAGACTGAACCACCTGTTGGCTTTGATCAGTGCTGTTATGTCACTTTGTCACATGTACTATTGTATTAGGCATACAATTATCTTGAAACAATATCTAAAACAGACAATATGTTATTAGCCCATGGGAGCAAACTAGAACAGAAAACATGTATGGTCTCATTCCATTCTTTTTTTTGTAGTTTAACACCTACAGTCTGGTTTGTGCCTCTTGTGATGTCACACATTTCTCAAGACATTTCTGAAATTCTCTTTCAGCTTTTCATACCTTCTTGTTTCTGGATTCCTTCCAGAGATCATGGAAGATCTCAGAATGCGCAAAGTAATGCTAATATTTGAAGAAGCATATTGTGACAAAGATTAAAAGTAAACAGGAACAGGAAGTAGGCAGCAGAATTAGTTTTTTTTTTTTGTGAAAGTTGTAAACAAAGTCATTCAGAGCATTTTGCTGTGAGCGTCATGTTGTGAATGAACCCAATGCAAAAGGCATTCAATCCCTCTAAAAGCTTTCACATGGAAAGTGACTGTCGAATATGATTACAAATAGGTCAGGTGATACCTGAGATGTTTCCCTAAATGATTTGTTCTACACGTGAAGGTCTTGGCTTTGAGTTTCCATGATTTCCCCATGTCTGCTTGGGTTTCTTCGGTCTATGGGTTCATTATGTTAGTATATATTGAATATACATGCTTAATGTGGGCTATATTCAACAAAGGATCTGAATATTCCCAATACCCATTTGTCATTTCTCAAAAATACAAAGAGGATTTAAGCTTAGCCAAGTGTAAACATGTGTATCTATAGTAACTGCATCAAAAGGAAAACAGGCATGAGAAAAAAAGGCCTACAGGCACTACAGGGCTGGGTTAGACAATGTGTGCTCCTAGTGACAAGTGTGATGCAGATATGGGTGGAACCACCTGGAGTCCTGATGCTGATATGTCTAAGGCAGTAGAGATAAGGGTGTATCACAATTTCAGTCTGTAGCAACAGGATGTTCTTCTAAGGAGCCTCAGGTTGTCAGACCAGTATTGAGAGCCTGTACGAACATGTACAACTGATTTATGAAATATAGAGGGATTAAAGCACTTTTCTTTTGGACAGTTCATTTCCCACAACACTCGTTTTTAAGAGGCTGGATCCACGTATTAAGCTCAAAAGGAGGCTGAAGGTTTTTGAGAGGAATTATCGAACCATTGATGGAAGCAGATCCTCTAACGGACATGATGGTGTGAACTGTGGGGGTCACTTTACTGACCTCAGTCCATCCACAAGGTACTCAACTAACTATTACTTTTAAATGTCAAGGTCATAAATGTTAAAGGATATTCAGTGAAGTAAATTACCACGAGTTGGTGCAGCAGAAATCTCTGCTTAATTTATTTACATTTTAATGGCTCATTTCTGATAGTTAACATTTTAAATGTTGAGTTCAGTGCAAGAAAGCAAGACATGAAACCAGCAAGACAGTCCAGGTGCTGATAGCATAGAAAGCAAAAGAACCAGAATTAGCAATTACATGTGAATGCATGTATGTGAAAAGTGGATTATTTCTCACAAATACTGAGTGCAAAAAAGTTATAAATCCATGAACACTACAGCTATGCAATGTGCCAGCTAACAAATTTTGTTTAGTAAAATGTTTTCTAAATGTTGGTTTATAGAAAGTTCAATTTCTCAAGTTTTCTAGATGTTTTTAGAACATTTTTATTTTACGTGTTTTTAAACATTCCGGCAATGTTACTACAACATTATGAGGGCCTCACTTTTATGTTACTATGTAATTTTTTATGTAATGTTACATGTAACTGTATATTCAGGTAATGGCAGTCCATTCTAAAATTTCTGAAGTGGCAGGAGAGATTAGAAAAAAGTGTAATATGTGGAGGACTTGGTTTAATGACAAGGAATATTAATCAAACAGGAGTGATTAATGTCCACACTTGAAAGATGACTTAAGTGAACATGCTGTTCTTTAGCATGGTATTATAGCAAGCAAATACTGTACTTCATTACTGTAATATGGACATTGTTTACATCTGCTAGACTGGCTCTAGCGTTTCAGATGTTTAACATCATATTAATGAAAATATTATTTAAAGTGTAGTCTAGTGATTCTGTGAATAGGACAGTGTGCAAACAAGAAAGGCATTGTCCATGTGGTGGAAACAAATGTGACTTTTCCAGTAATGACAGGGCAGAACAATAGATCACCTACCTCATAGTGTAATACAACACAAGAATGTTTAAACGCAAGTTTACCTCCCACATTGTGTGTGTGTGTGTGTGTGTGTGTGTGTGTGTGTGGAGTCCATTATTGGCATAAGTAAATTAATAAATCCATATTAAATAGCATTAATGATTAACGTCAAAGTGATAAGAAAAATCTCTTCATATTTCCTTCACTGAACAGGCAAGAGCATTCACACAAATTTGAGGTGTGTTCACATTAGGTCTGTAGTTGAGGCAGTGTTTGCTTTATCATTATTTGTGATTTACTTAGGATTCTCTTGCATAACCTCTAATAAGTCACTTTTTTGATTGTACATTTACTTTGAATGTGTGTTACATCAGACAGAAGTGAACCGGTGGACTCACTAATTAAGCATAAGCATTCTTGCCTTTTTTGGGAAAAATAATTTGCGTAAAAAAGTGTGGAATAGTTAATTGTTTATGTGTTTCTTTAGAAGCGTTTTCCCCATAATTTGCCTAGTACTTTAAATAGCTTTATTAACAGAACTGGAGAAAATAATTACTTAACCTTTTCACCTGGATGTTGTAGTGGAGAATGGGGCAATTAAACATGTCCAAGTAGAGCAAACTTTTAGTCAACATCATTTGTTAATCTTGACTTTTTGTATTTGATTTATTATTATTTATTGTTATTTAACCTTTATTTTATGAGGCAAAACATAAGAACAGGCTTCTTATTTATAATTTCAGCCTGGCAAAAGACAACAGAAGTACATCTATATACAAACAAAACAACAAAACAGAAAAAATTAAAAATGAACACAACAAAGCTAAGAAATGAAAATAACATCATTGAGTATTTGTGTAACAATTTCATTTATAATGAAAATGTAGTAATCAAATTCCTAAAAAACAACTTTGAAATACAATTTTTTGAATGGAGTTCCAGTCCTTGGCTGCAGCTGACTGAAATGAGGACAGATCAAAAGCTGAACTTGCCCTTAGTACAAACGCTGTCTACCCCGAAGAGAGAGAGCAAAGTCCACAGACTTAAAACTCACTGTTGTGTGGGGGGCGGGTATAGTTGGCAGCCAAAGTTGCACACTAGAAAGCTTTTGTGATTGAGTGCCCTACTTGAGTGCCCTGTGTGAGGACTTGACCCTCTCGGGGTGGGTTGGGGGTGGGGGAGCAAGGAGACTCTTTTGGTACCCCCATGGGCACTAGTGGTCCCATGCGCAGTCCTCGATCCACGTGAGTGGAGCGTTGGCCCCGGTCTCAATGTCAGATCAAACTTCAGTATATATGCATATTTTATATTTTTCAAAATGTTAATTCAATGTAATCATTTTCACTGAAATTAAAATACAATTATTTAGGTGTATTTGAAGTGCCTCTTAAATATATTATATCAGCTATTCTGATGGAAATATATGTGATTTACAAAACAAATGGAATTTTGTCCCAATATGTAAGCAAAAAGTCAGCATGTACAGCATTTTATTGTGTTTAAATGCTGCAGACCAAGGACCAAAATATTTCTAAATATTCTAAATATTCATATTTATATAATTTTAATCAACCGATTATTTTAATTGCTTTGATTTCTGTTGGTGTCTTCAGAAAGACACTGTATATATATATATATATATATATATATATATATATATATATATATATATATATATATATATATTAATAGGTTTTAAATTGGTTAACCAGTGGGTGCTCATGGCCAGTCTTCTAGATGTTAGTGAAGAATACTCAATAAATTGGAAGTAATGTATCTAGAAGCACTGTATCTTGTATGACTTGTCACGATCATAAAATTTTAGCTAAAGATTAATCACCATATAAGTAATTGCAAATAGTTTATTTGTATTATTTTCTTCAGTGTGGTCACCACAGACAGACCTCAAGCTCAATTAAACAAACATTACTCTATGTTGCCCTTTAAAGCATTGGCGCTTAAACCTGCTCCTGGAGATCTGTCACCCTACAGAGTTTAGCTTCAACCTTAATCTACCACGTCTGATCCAGGAAGACTTTTGTGGGCATCTGAATATCAGTGTGTTAGATCTCAACTCTCAAGGTGGCAGACCTCCAGGACCAGGGTTGGGTATCCCTGCTCTAAAACTTAAATAAAACCAATGGTCAGAAAATCTGCTTTGGCCTAAGACCCATCACATGTATTTATTTACATTTGTGGCCTTTTAACATAACTGCAAAACATGTGACTTTGAGTAAGCAATTATGGAAAAGTACTGTGATGATGTTAACTACTTGCATGTTAAAAAACACCTAAATTAATTAGGATATCAGAGTGTTAGTAATTAGAATTTCTCACACTGTCAATTTGTGTTGCAGAAGGATGGCGATTCCAGCCATCCAGGGATGGGGTGACAAGCAGAAGAAAGTTCTCAACCAGGTCCTGCTCTGTGTTTTCATCCTGTTGCATCAAG
Organism: Crenuchus spilurus; assembly: GCA_036984385.1. Taxonomy (NCBI): domain Eukaryota; kingdom Metazoa; phylum Chordata; class Actinopteri; order Characiformes; family Crenuchidae; genus Crenuchus; species Crenuchus spilurus. Next base: position 37,158 of record BRDA01014221.1, read on the forward strand.
CAGGTAAGAGTGGGCTTCATCCATTACAGCACCAATCATTTTAGAGTGTTTAGACTGTGACGTTTTGTTTGAGTATACAATTATTTACAAAAAATGTACTGTAAATCAAGCCATATGTCTTCACAGTAGATTCACTGAATGGTTTAAATGCTGTACACGTACTCACTCTATAATATAAATGAACAATAATAGCCATGTATAGGCATTTCAAATATGAACCAACTGTAATCCATTAAAAATGAAGAAAATTAAAAATTATATGAACAATACTGAGCTAAAATGCCTTTAAATGATTACAGGAAATGTGACCTCATCCCCTTTTCAACCATCATCATCTACTATGTCTACATCATCCCCACTAACATCACCACATCAAATCTCAACATCTGGTAAGGGAGTGCATTGATGAGTTATTGTGTGATTCTACGTTGTGAGTCCATCACTAAGTTTCTCACTGCAAGAGAGAGCAATCTAATTTTAAATGAATAAAATCTGCATACAGTTAATCACTGTTAATTTATTGAGATGTATGTCTGAAACTTGATTAGGAGTTTGTGTTCCTTGCACTGTCAACTGTGACTGACTCATAATCTGTAGACTAGAGCCAATTAACACAAACATAACTGAGAATATGGACTAATACAGGGTAGAAATTGTAACTAGTTGTCATGATATCAGATTTTAGTACACAGTAAATCAGCCAGTGTTAAATCAACACTATTAGAGTTAAATTAACACTGAGAGTGTTACATTTTGAAACCCTCAGTATTAATTTAACTCTAATAGTGTTGATTTAACACTGGCAGATTTACTGTGTACCAGTATCTAGTGTAGGTTGAGACTCAATACCAAATTGGAACTCTGGCTATGAATAAAACACATCCATAATTTTTATTTAACACCAAATGTTCAACTGATGGCCTTAAATAATTGCAATAATTCCAAATAATTGTGATAAGTCAATTAGCTCAGTTCTCCAGGCAATGCTGAAAGACATCTTTATGCTCCCCCTGATGACTTGCAGCAGTTAGGTGTCTTGGGCATTTCACCTGTGTCCTGCTGGTTCAGGGGTTAGACCTGGAAACCTTTTTTGTACAAAGCCCACTTACTCAAAATTTTATGCTCCCTTTTCATGCTGTGGTACAATTTTTAGGTTGTCTTTTTTTGCTGAAAATGATGCAATGGCTCTGCTTTCCATATAGATTTCTTGCAAAGCAGTGAAGGGGATACTCTCCTCTATATTTATTAGATGCATTTATATTGCTGAAGCTATTATTTTTTATATTAAAGGCAAGTAAGTCTGTTTCAGTCACTGCTCATCTTTTTTTAGGACTTTAGAATTCTTTGGACTTTTGTGCATTGTTTCCCCAGGCAGTAGTCTGGCCAGTTTGTCACTGAACATGTGCCTTGCAATCAGCTTTAAAAGACAATAGTTCATAGGACACAAATATAACTCAGTAATCCTGCTGGACTAGTTTCATCTCTGACCTCAGAGAAGAGCCAGTTTCTGCCTATAATGAATCAGTGCATGAATGAGATAGAAACAGAGAGATTGTTATGATTGCTGCTACAGTTAAAAGTAAAGAAACTGATAAAACACAGAAAGACCCACATATCTTTATCAGATACACGTGAGGCAACATCAGTATTCATAAACTCACCATCTTTATAAACTGTTCATCAGCAGTGAACTCTTTGTGCATATTAATTTCTTCTAACTCATTTACATAGTTTAAATTCTTTCTGATCATAATCGTTTTGACCTACTGCCTTCATGATAAAGGTGAATAAGTCAGTTAGGGAACCTGGCTTCACTGTTTCTACTATTTATTTATTAATAAGGTGGATGGATGACTCACTTATACATGTGTATTGTATATTTTCTGGTCTGCTTTCTACTGGGATGCCCATTAAAGCATAAAACACATATGTTGCAGATCCAGGATCTTATCTCTTATGTTTTCTCTGTCGAAGATTTTATTGGCTCATGTCCATGTGTGTTTTCTTCTTTAGTGACATCAGCCATAACGAAGCCAAGTACTTCTGCACCATTCACATCACCTAACAAAGGACAGTCTTTATCATCTTTATCATCTACAACTACTGGAACTACATTTACGGCATTTTCACCAGTTACCACTTCAAGTGAAAAGACCACAGACACACCCATGTCATCTACAACTTCTAGAACTACAATTACAGCATTTTCACCAGTAAGCAATTCGCCTGACAGGACCACAGACATACCCATATCATCTACAGCTACGAGAACTACATTTACAGCGTTTTCACCAGTAAACACTTCACCTGACAGGACCACAGACACACCCATGTCATCTACTACTAGAACTACATTTACAGCGTTTTCACCAGTAAACACTTCACCTGACAGGACCACAGACACACCCATGTCATCTACAACTACTAGAACTACATTTACAGCGTTTTCACCAGTAAACACTTCACCTGAAAAGACCACAATCACATCCATATCATCTACTGCTAATGGAACTACAATTACAGCATTTTCACCAGTAAGCAATTCACCTGACAAGACCACAGACACACCCATTCCATTGTCTAGCACATCCTCAATAACTGTCAGAAATGCAACATCCATATCAATACCTGGAGCCACTCTGCCATGGAACTCAACAACGATTTCAGCAACGTCTGCAAATATGTCATCACAGTCACCAAACCCAGTATCATCTCCTCCATCATCTTCACCAACAGCATTCTCTATGACCACATCAATCTCCAACACATCGTCATATCAACTGTCAACATCTGGTAAGAGATAATGGAGATTCATGAGTGATGAAGTACTGTGGAAGGTTAACTCATTGTGTCTCTAAAATGAAGGATGCAGTTTAATTAGCAGGGACTTGATAACACTGGTATCTAAAGACTCCAAACTGGTATCTAAAAGACCAAACAGGCTAGGACTGCACTTGCAGGGGCTAACGAAATTACAGTAATAATAATATATGTGATTACATTTGTAACACTGTAAATGTAACATAACAAGTTGCAGCCTAACTTCTTGTAATCATATAGAAAGTCAGTTACTGACATTCTATAGTTATGTTCTCCAAAAGAACAATATTAATTAGCAGAGATACTGTATATTTAAGATGTGTCTTTTGTGTCTGTTCTCACTGTACATAGTTGTGCTTGATTTGGATTGTGAATACGAGTAGTGCAGTGACAGTTCTGGAAAAACACTTTCCACCACCATATAATAACTAACTCATTATGTTCATCATAAATAATTTCGAGGTAGCTATTTTAGTATTATTTAGTTTACTAGTTTCTGGGAGTTCACATAATGTCAGTCAGAGGAGGAGAAGTCAGATGCAGGGGGTCACAAGATGTTTATTAAGAAAACGCTTAGCTGTGAACTTAAACTTTGGCTATGAACTGTGATCAAACAAAGTCATGGAGACATTACAGGTAGACAATACAGTGGCCGACGAAGACTGTGATACATGAGGGAAGATATAAACCAAACATAATCACACATGAGATGGGGAACTAGGGCTGTGGAATCATGAGCATAATGATGGGATATGACTGGGCAAGACTAGGGCGGAGACATAAACAAACAGCATGTGGACACGAGACTGTGATGGAGACGTGGCTGTGATGGGAGGTTTCACACATAGCATCTAATGTTCATAGTCAATCATAAACTGAGCTTTGTTCTACTGAGAATCTGCATCTCAGTCTTTTTAGCTCATGTTATTGGAGCAAAGGAGTAGCAGAAGTAAAGTATTGAGAAATGCTGTTACTTCTTTCATGAATTGACAAGTTTTAAAGATGTAATTGTTTGTAATGGGTTACTTTTTAAAATAACAGTGGGGCCTAGGGTTGCCACCCGTCTCGTAAAATACGGAATCGTTCCTTATTTGTGAACTACAAATCACGTTCTGTATTAAACCGATACGGGATGTGATTTATTCCATATTTTCATCAAAGCGGGAGAAATCTGATTGAACTGAGACAGCGCCATCCAAAATCAGTTTCACCTTATATTAAACCAGGGGCGGACTGGGGAGAAAAAGTGGCCCGGGAGTTCCTGACAGACTGGCCCACTATATATATATATATATATATGTATGTGTGTGTGTGTG
>BRDA01014222.1:6565-18923 GCA_036984385.1 Crenuchus spilurus
AAACATGCATATTTTTTATATTCTGTGGCTTGTTTTATACTCATTACTATATTTACTGGTTATGAATGGTTGATTTGTTGTGGCAGGTCTGATTCTGATGTAGAAAAAATTTACTAATGGTCAAAGGCAGGCATGTCTTGCTAGTACAATATTTGTGATTTATAACCACACAAATGGGAAATTATAGTGGCTGTGAATTTTGTATTTCAACTAGGTTTTGTGTATTTCATTAGAGATGGATGTTTTCTTTTTCTTCAGACAGCTACATGGCTTTGTGGAGGCCTGTCTGCGATGGAAGACATTGTACAGCCACTTTCTGACCCAGCAGAACTGCGAGATGTACTACAACACTTCAAGACCAAGAGACATAACGAAAAAAGTGGTATGCCCCTTGGTTTTACTGCAGGATATCACTTTAAGCACGTCTCAGTTGCACAAAAACAATAATGCTCAATTTATAATATTACTAATACCTAATGATTGTCTTGGTGAATAGTGACTTTAGCTTTCTTGACTTACAGCATCCATCCACTCAACAAATGAAGTAGTTTGCCTGCCTGTGGAAACTGATGGAGGCCAAATCTTCCCTTCTGCATCTATGAATCAAGAGACGGTCATACCTGCCTGTTCGATTCAGCAAGAGACAATCTCACATCCCCCTTCTATTGCACAAATTGCACAAGAGGCATTCATCATTGCAGAACCTTTAACTGAAAACCAGTCAGAGTCCGACCGTGCTGCTGCAACTATAATGAGCCCTGCCCCTAGTGACACGGAGGAGGTGGAACCTTTAGTGGAGAACATCACGGTTGGGGCTGAGGATGAACTAGAGGAGGAATACCATGAGAACAATACAGGGATCTGTGAAGTCCAGCAAATCTACCTCACTGCGGATGGCTCTACTGTCATAGTTTCTGAACTGGACAGTGGAGGAGAGGAAGCCACTCAGCTGCAGTTTCTGGAGCAGTCAGAAGTGGCTGATCCTGAGATAAGAGAAATAAGCATTGAGGAGTGGATCTCGGAAATGGCTGGAAAGGTGATTTCTCTTCCAGGCTTGAACAATCCCACTCCTGTAGAGGTCATCGCAGAGGAAACGACATATGTGCCCGTAATTGAGAGGCCGCCATCAATAAAGACAATCATAAATAGGAAAAGTACATCACCTCAGGCAACAGTGGTTAGAAGGTTGATGGCAGTGCCAGCTGAGCCTAAGCTGAAGCAAGAGTCCGGTGAGAAGAAACACACGTGTCGAGTGTGTAAGAAAGAGTTCCGCTACGATTGCCAGCTGAAGAACCACATGCGGACACACACAGGCGAAAGGCCATTCCAGTGTTCTGACTGTGGAAAAAGCTTCAGGTGTCTCAGTTTCCTGTCCAACCACATTAAAACACACTCCCTCACTAGGCCCTTCAAGTGCATGCTGTGCGCCAAGACCTTCCGCAAAAAAGCCGACCTCATTAAGCACATTCGCGTGCACACGGGCGAAAAGCCGTACAAGTGTAACATTTGTGGGAAGAGCTTTTCGCAGGGCTCGTACCTCAAGATCCATCGCGAATGCCACACTTCAGAAAATCTCCACCAGTGCCCTCACTGTGACAAGTGTTTCCCGACCGCATTCAAACTGTCCATCCACGTCCGCTACCACTCCATGGCACGCTCATACCAGTGCAATGTGTGCGGCAAAAGCTTCATCTATGCCAGTCTCCTAAAGAGGCACAAAGGATATCATGCAGGGGAGCGCAAGTACCTTTGCTCTCTGTGTGGTAAGTCCTTTGTGTACATGTTCGACCTCAAGAAGCACCTGCGCAACCACGAGAAGCCTCGCATGCACATCCCATGCACGCTATGCCACAAGACATTTGCCGGGCCAGAGATGTTGCGATGTCACATGCGCATCCATACGGGAGAGCGGCCCTTCAGCTGCAAGGTATGTGGCAAGGCATTTTCCCAGATCGGCAACATGAAGAGACATGAGCGCGTGCACACCGGTGAGCGGCCATTCACGTGCAAGGAATGCGGCAAAACGTACAAGCACTCGTCCCACCTGAAGACGCACATGTTAAACCACACTGGTGAGCGGCCCTGGCAGTGTTCCCAGTGCGGGAAGAGCTTCAAGTTCTCAGCCCCACTCAGGAAGCATGAGCGGACTCACTTGGTGGAGCAAGGGGAGCGCAGGAGCTCTGATCAAACCCGTGGCCGAAAAAGAAGTGAAATCAAAAACTCTTAACGGACAGAACGTGAGCGTTTTCTCGCCTCTTTCGGTGTTGCCGAGACCCTGATTGAGATGGACCGTCCTCAAGCTCAAGATCAAAACCTGGCCAAGGTTTCCCAAACTTGAAACCATGGGATTAGGCGTCTGAAAGCCTGCAATGAGGAGAAATGTCGTAGAAAGGGGGATGATACAGAAGACGGAAATGTGTGGCAACACTTATGCTGTTGTACTCATGTAAACATGAGTTTTCTTGCCTTGTAATTTCACTCAGTTAAAGTAGCACGAATAAGAACTCTGTGCTGTAGAATATGGACTTTGAAGGAAATCGGGTCTAATTAAAATCTCTAGATTCTCTAAATCACTTAGAGATCCATGAACATTATTCAGTCAGATGTGGGTCAGGAACACTACCGCTCAAAGGTTTGGGTCGCCCAGAATTTTCCATGACATCACGCACTTCTGTTTCAGAAGAAAATTCTTTTTTAAGTCTATTTCAAGACTTTAAGAAATGTTGCTGCTCCAGGTCCTCAGTCTCAGAAGGGAGGTAGGACAGTGCACTGCTTCTTAAACTCAGCATTTCTTCGATTTATCATAGTCTTGAAAGAATTTTCTTCTGAAATAAGTGTTGTAAAGGAAAATGTTCAGTTTAATCGATTACCCCAAACTTTTGACGTGTACTACAGATGTCAATATAAGACAACAGAAGTAATTTTGGTAAAATATTCGGCACTATATGCAAGACTTTTCACATGATCAACACTTTCATACTTTTTTTTTGTTTAATTTTCACAGGGAATTCTGTTATCGGATGGGTTCAACAGAGACTGTTGGTGCTCATTTTGGTAAAGTGGATACAGCTTCTGTACCAGCAACAGTCATTAGGAACAATGCATTGTAAAATTCACATTGTAATAGCATATTGGCGAAATTATGGTTACAAAAGTGATCAGTTGTTTAGAATTATTTTTTTACAAGTATTAATGTTCATTTTGACATGCTATTTCGTTCAGTTATAAATTAATCTCGTTAGTTCTTGGTAAGAGGTGGAATAAAAAAAAATATATTAATGGGTTTCTAACATGCTGCTCAAAAGTGAGTTTAAAGGAGTTTCCCCAAATAAATGTTTTTTAAAATCAGTTTCTTTTGTCTATATTACATTCAATTTGTAAATTATACTGAACTCCACACAATGGGACAGTGTTATAAATGCCATCACTGAGCTTAACTAAAAATAACTTGGAACGCACCAGTTACTCAGCTCACACAAACACTTTTTTTATAAACTACCTTTATTTTAAAATGCAGTCATTGACAGAAGCATGTGTAAAAATTCACCTTTGAACATTGTAAATGGCTTTCTGCAGCATTGCTTTGCATTTTTAATTACAATTTTGCAATTAAAGCTGGAAGCACAGTGAACATGACAGCAGTTTTAGCACCAACAAATAATTCCACACCAAAGACATCATGACAATTTGATGGAGAACTCCAGGAGTTTACAGTACAAATCTGGTTACTAACTTAGCAAGCCAGCACGTCCAACTAGACATGGACTGAATCCACCACATCTTTTCTCAAGTGTCAGTTGTGGATGCTTACAGTCTTCGTTTCACAGTAGTTTGCCCGTTAAACTTGTGCACCATTTCTCTCCTTACAGCAGTTTTGGTCTCTTCTAAATGTTACACCATTACATGGGGAACTGAGTTATTACAACAGCTGAAATAGCGATAAAGTACGGACACTTTCCTTGCTGAGAACGAAGGGTGCTAAAGGGTACCCTGCCATCTCAAAGCTTTTGAAACACTTTAGAGAGACCCTTTACCATTAATTTCACCATTTCGTTATTCTCACTGAATGCTAGCCTACTAAAGTCTGGGAAATCTAAAGTGTTTTGCACTAGCGTGTTTCAGTAATGCTGTTTTGTTGCTAGCTTCAAAAGCAACAGAGCAGACAACCCACATCACCCAGGAAATGTGCACTTTCAGCAGTAGTACAGGAGGAAAACTGGCTACTGGAGATGACAAAAGCTTGCGTACAGAAAAATATACAAGAAAAAATGACTCCATAACATTGCCACAGTAAGACATCAACCTCCACAAAGCACAAAAAAAAGACTAAACAATGCTAATCTTAACTGTAATTACCTTTCACAAGCTTCCTGCTCTGATAACCCAATACTGGCTGTTTAAATGTGAAATATCAAAAAAAGATTACAGATGTAGGTAGAGATAACTCAAATCCTGCTTATACAAACTACAAAACACCTCTGCCCTTAGCTACTAGTAAATGAGATCCCATTCCAATGTTAAGAGACCTTGTTCTACACAGCCAGGTGCAGGGTAATGGGGCAGTGGTCACTTCCCATGGCAGTGTTACGAATCTTGCTGTCACACAAACCTGGGAGCAAGGCAGCTGACAACAAGAAGTAGTCCAGCCGCCAGCCCACGTTCTTGGACCGTGCATTCATCATGTAGGTCCAGAAGGTGTAGGCATAAGCCTGGTCTGGATACAGCTCCCGGAAACTATCGTAGAAGCCAGCAGCCAGGAGCTGGCTAAACCCTTCACGCTCTTCAGGAGTGAAGCCGGCATTCTTGCGGTTGCCTTTGGGATTCTTCAGGTCAATCTCCTGATGAGCCACGTTGAGATCCCCACAGAGCACGAGGGGCTTACGCTTATCCAGGTCACTTAGGTAGGCACGGAAGTCCACATCCCAGGTCTTACGGTAGTCAAGGCGCACCAATCCACGGCTAGCGTTGGGCACGTAGGCTGTGACCAGGAAAAAGGATGGGAACTCTGCAGTTATCACTCTGCCCTCTTTGTCATGCTCATCTTTACCTGCAGTGAGAAAGACATCAGTTATGTTATTTCTGAAATTAGTTTTAGACGCTCTACATAACTTTTGTCGTCCATGATTTTTAATTAAAAAAAGTTGTTGATTCGATCCCCAGAAACCTAATCCCCAAATGCTCCCTGAGCACCGTGGATAGGGCTGGCCACTGCTTCAGGCGCATGTTCTCACAGCCTAGTGTGTGTGTTTCACTGCACGGATGAGTTAAAGGTGGAGGCCAAATTCTGTTGTACGCAATCACGTTGCCAAAAGGATCACGAGTTCGAATCCCGGTCATGCTGTTTGCCATCAACAGCCGGGGCCCAAGAGAGCAAAATTGGCAGTGCTCTCTCTGGGCAGGTAGATGGCGCTCTCACTCTCCCTATCACTCACACATTGCAATGTCCGCTGGCTCAGGTGTCTACTGATTGGTGCATTCAATACTGGAGACCCTGCACTTTCCTCCGAGCGCGTTGGTTCCCCGGCGATGGTGTAACAGTGGTAGTTTGAAAAGAGGCGGAGCCTGTATCACACGCAACGGAGGAGGCTTGTGCTTGTCTTCACCCTCCTAGAATCAGGGACAATGCCAAGTGATGGGGAGAGTCACTAATGGGTTGGGTTAATTGACGACTACAAGATTGGGAAAGGGAGAAAATTGGTAAAAATAAAAATTTTATAAAAGTTTAATCTGTCAAAATTTTCCAATATGAAATGCGTCTCTTTAATAAACTGATCCTGGGACTTTTTAAATTTACTAAAATATACGAACTAGCTTACTAATAAGCAACCAGAAGTAATTTTATTCCATCTATGGCACTGAAAACACATACACTTAGGGGGGCAGAGAGCACACATACCCAGAGCAGTGGGCATCCACATTAGCTACATTGCCTTGAGAAAAGTTGAGGATTTGGTGCCTTGTTCAACGACACATCAACTACAGAAGTTCAGAAAACAGCAAGCAGTGTTCATTTACACCCCTCCCACCTTTTTCTTGCCATTGCATGGGGTTGAACCAACAACCTTTAGTTTCCATGCCTGCTTCTTTAAAAGGGCTGTTGTGACATCAACAGCACTCACCAATGCCATAAGTGACTTTAATTGGCTCAGTCTTGCACAGCATTGCCACTCCGCTGTAGCCCTCTTTATCTTCTGAACCTGACCAATACTTATGTGGATACTCAGGCATAGAGGTGATCTCTGCTGGCAGGGATTTCTCAGAACACTTTGTTTCCTGGAGGCAGAGCACATCTGGATCCTCCTGCCGCACCCACTGTAGGGAAAGACAACAGAATGGAAGGAAAAAAGGACCAAAATTAGAATCCCAACCTTAACTAATAATTTGTACAGGAAAAAAATGGAGCACAACCTAATGCTGTTTCAGTTTCAGACAGAGCACATTTAGGCCACACCCACAGCGTGGACGACAACAAGTCTGCACTGTCCTTTGATTTGTATTGTCGACTTCACAATTTATTTTATACTAACATTACAAATGTCAAAAAGCTATTGCATGATGGGCTGGACAACAAATGAGATGAAACACCCCTGATTTAACCACTTAATCCAGTACAGGGTTGCGGCGAGTTTGCGCACACATTTATTGGGCACTAGGCAGGGCATTTCAGTATTTTAACCACAGCCAGGACAGGGCACCAATCTATTGCTGGCCACACACAGACATACACACTCACACCAGGTTAATTTAGAGTAACATTCACCTGACCAATGTTATCCAATTAGTAGATACTTTAATAATTAGCCTGCAGGGAGTAACCTAAATGGATTATGACTGAATGGAATGACTATATGATAGTTTAGTCTATAGTGACTTAGTGAGGTACAAGACAAAATAAGCAATGGCTGACCACTATGTGGGTCATATTTGGGCTAGTAAAGGTACAGTGAGGTAGTCCAGTCATACTTAGTTTGTGTATATATCTGACCCTTTCTTCAGGCAAAGGGGTATCAAAATAACACTGTGATCCCAGTAGAAAATTTACATCTACACTGATGTAAATATCTGGTGGTATATTTTTGGACAATACACACACATGCACATACATAGATACATAACTTGCCATAGTCATTAAAATACTGTAATATTAAAATGATGTAATTATACAGCATTATGCATAATATTTTAATCCACCAATGTGCACTATCCCATGTACAACAGTCATGTACATTTGGTTGTAAATATTCAGTTTTTGATAAGTTGCACATTTTGTTCTTATATTTTTATATAGTTTTACTTATGTTTATAGTATTTATTAACAGTCTCTTAATACCTTAATTACTTCACTGACCCTTTGCTGCTGTAACACTTTGAATTTCCCCATTGTGTATTTTAATAAAGGATATTCGTATCATCTAAAAATAGGATGTTATTGACAATTGATGGTAAAACCGTTTCAAGGCATGGTGAGTTATTTGACGCCACGAGGGGCGTGGCTTTCCCTCCAATGACGTAGCGCGCTGTGTGTCTGTACAAACTACAGTACAAAGAACTAATGAAAGTATAGAATAACCACTTTCTCTGGGCAATTAGCAACATTTACATGAAAACCCTTTCTGCACGGAACTCACATCCAGGCCTTTCTTCTTAACCCAAGCACGAAGCCCGTCCACATTCCAGGAGGTTATCTTCATGTTGGCCGCACGGCCGTCCTTACTGCTCAGCTTGTCTGCAGGATCCTCATACAAAACTGGGGCCTCGGGTTCCTTCGTCTTCTTCCCTTTCTTCGCTGTTGGCTCTACAATTGTTAAAGAGAAAATGTATATTGAATGATGCATTAAACTAATCCTATTTCATGAAAAATCGTGTTTACAAAAAATAAACGACTGTGTCCATTGTTGACCTGCTCCGTTGCCATCTGCAGAGCTATCTTCGTTTTTCTTGGCCCTCTTAGACATGTTAACTCCTCTCACACTGCACAAAACCCGCACACACAGAAACAAACGAACACCTGTAAGAAACACGTGATAACGAGATTGCATAAATAAATTAAGTCAGCTTCAAACGACTTTTGTTTTGAATAATCAGACCTGTGTTAAATGGCTCCTAACAACAAACGTGCCAAAATGGCTAAAGATCAGCCACTAGTTCTGCTTTATTTAACTGTATTTTATTTGGCTAGGTTCTATTTTTGCATTTTAATAAATGGGAACAAAATGTTCACTCTCTGACATTTAACTTTATGTTTATCATTGACAAAGCAGCTGCTGATATGTTCGCTACATTAAATATCTCTGAATGAATGAGTTCAACCCGCTCAGATATCAGAAACCAGCGTCCAGCGATCATTACAGAATAATAAAAAAGACACTCAGGTTTTGCGAATAATTTACTTTCCATCAAAGAAAACTATTCGTACCGATCAACCCCAGAGTTAGCTCAGCTCAGCTTCACCACAAAAGAGCTGCACATGTTCCTCAGTACAGGGCTGACCTGAGCGCTGCCTGAACAAAATAACGGTGTTCAGCTGCAATATAAAGGTAGTGCTCTGGTTCTTATTTAAAAAATCGACTATTTATTCTAAATATATGCGTCATAATGTACTGTAGTGATTGTGTGCAGTTTTAGATTGAATATAGTAAAACATTTTGTTTGGGAATGAAATGGGAACCTCTCTTGCTTTTGTTATGGTCCACTCACACGAGATTTGCAGTTAGAAGTGAGCGCTTAAACTGGTAATGTTCATCTCAGTCACTCGTATTACTTTGCAGTATCATATTCAGATGGGGTTTCTGCAGAGGTGCAGAGTGTTAAAGAGCAGCTACTTTTCTTAATCAAGATACTGGTTGTGTCTGAAAGCTGACTTGCTGTGTTGACTAAGCAGGTGTCATAAACACTATGCGGACTGGATTAAATGTACTGTTTGTCAGAGGAGGTCCTCGGTGAATTAATGTCCGAGTTATTTACAGGCTGAATTATTACTGTTTTAGCTAACTCATAACTTATCATTTTAGTCCTGTCTGTAAGCACATCTCTTGGATTTCTCACGCAGATGTTGTCTCGCGTTGGAAAATAAAGATTTTGGCTAGAATAGTTACTTGGTCTGGATGGAAGATCTTCCACTCAATGCTCTACCTAGGAGAGCATTATGTGGAGGAAAAAGAAACTAAAAATATAAATAAAAAACATGAAATGCTTATAAAACACGACATAAAAACTTGATTAAATACGTTTTTTAATATTATGATGTAACGCAGAAAGATGCTCATCCTGTATTTATTTTAATGCTGTCCGGATGCATGAGGTTCAACACTGAGGAGACGTGTAAAATTTAAAAAACAGACGCTCTGATAAACTAATCCAAATAGAACTATAGAAGGCAGTACTGAGATAAAGACGTGTAACAGTCTCATGTTTAAATCACATTCAGTAGGCATCAGTATACAGCCAAAATACTGCTAGCTCTTTGTGTATCTTCAACAAACTGACCAGTTTTTATGCAAACATTAGATTTGGACATGATTTCATACCTTTTTGTGTCAGAATACAGCCTGAATATGCAGTGTTTTTTACATTTCAGTCAGTGTAACTCATATAAAGTGATTTCATCAAATCAGACTATTCATGCATAACTAATTTTCTTATTTTTTTGTGTTGGCCTGGATGAGTTTTTCATTTAAGGAAACAGACAAATGTTATGGTCATAGCATAACAGAAACATGGATTTCAGCTAAGGTTGAACACATTTTAAAACTCCAGATGCATTATAGCTACTTATACCACACACACTTGTATAGATACTAGTCCACTTCCCAAGTATTACATGAATGCGGTCTTATGGTCAGAAACTGACAAATCAATTAAGATCATATGATTATGATTTATCACAAACTTAGAATTAGCAGACCAGAGGAGGATGGGTCCCCCATGTGAGTCTGGTTCCTCCCAAGGTTTCTTCCTCCAGCTCTGAGGGAGTTTTTCCTTGCCACTGTCGCCGTTGGCTTGCTCACCGGGGATTAGAGATTAATGATTTGATGTCTGTTATTACTAACCCTGTAAAGCTGCTTTGTGACATCAGTTGTAAAAAGCGCTTTATAAATAACATTTGATTTGATTTTGATTTGAAATCATGACTGGGCTAGAAACTGAGTGAAAGTACAGTAATGGGTGTTTCAACTCATACTTTACATGTCTGTTATTACATACTGTCCAGTGTTTTCATCAATAGATGTTGTAATATCTGTACATTCATTGTTTCTTACAGTGGACTCTGCAGCCATGACTGTGGTCATTGGGTTTGAGGGCAGTGCCAATAAGATAGGTATAGGCATCATGAGGGATGGGGAAGTCCTGTCAAATCCTAGACGTACTTACATCACTCCACCTGGTCAGGGTAAGACATGTTTATCAAAATTCTTATACAGTTTATCAGAAAATAAAAACACTACAGTTTAATCATCTGAGGAATATGGTGAGATGTTTTAGCACATATATTTCCTCTAAGAACACAACTGATATATAGTGTTCTCCTAGGATTCCTCCCCAGTGAAACAGCTAAACACCATCGCGGTGCTATTTTAACTGTACTGCGAGAGGCACTAGATGAGGCTGGATTGAAACCTGCTGATATTGACTGTGTAGCGTACACCAAAGGTAAACTATTAAGATGTGCACTTTATCTTAATTAGGCTGTTAACCACATTGACTATAAAATCTAATACATAGGTCTTAGAGACTTGATATAGTTACATTAAAAGTTATTAGAGGACACACTACTGATACCTAACATTTGTTTTTATACATTATCACTTGCTTTATTTTTTTACTGATGTGACCTGATTTACAGGACCAGGGATGGGAGCTCCTTTAGTCACCGTGGCTCTAGTGGCTAGGACAGTTGCACAGTTATGGAGAAAGCCATTGGTGGGTGTGAATCACTGTATTGGGCACATAGAAATGGGCCGATTGATCACTGGTGCCAATAACCCTACTGTGTTATATGTCAGTGGTGGCAACACTCAGGTGGGTCCTTCAAGCACTGGTTCTCACTCTTATTGACTGCAGGCTTCACATGTTTAATTTGTCATTAGAAACGGATGATCATGATAACTAAAGAGTACTTACTTTAGCTTTACCTTGAGTTAAACCAAGCTTGGTACTTGTGTTATCATGTTTAATTGAAAAATTAAGTTATATTTCCTGCCTACAGGTAATTGCTTACTCTGAAAGACGTTACAGAATTTTTGGGGAAACAATAGACATTGCTGTGGGAAACTGTCTAGATCGATTTGCCAGAGTTATCAAGGTGAGCATTGTTTAATTCACAATGTTTTTTTTTAAGTGCCGTTTCTTTGGTCATTTTGAGGAAGATCACACTGTTCACATTTTTTCTACAGATATCTAATGACCCCAGTCCTGGCTACAACATTGAACAGATGGCAAAAAAGTAAGCATGCATTACATGCTCAGTAAACACTGTGAGGCTTAATGTACTAATGCATAGTTGATAACATCTTGTAACTGTTTTCAGTTTTGAGTTTTCAACTTTTCTTGTTGGGGGCCAGAAGGGAAAAAAATACGTGCAGTCATGACCCATAGACTTGTAGCCCTAAAGTACTACTATAAGAGTATTTGGTGGTCATGGTACATTTTTAAAGTGGTCCATATACTAACACTCAACCAGCTCTGAAAATTTACTCACAAATGCATTAAAAAACAAACAAACAAAAAAACATAATTTTGCACAAAAACTGCAAACCTGGCAACCCTGACATTTCTGTGCTGGGCTATAAGTTGAGCTAGCTTGTAGCTCTTGTAGTATTTTCTTGCACTTGCTTAGAACAAAAAAATGCTTTTGTTGAGCTGACAAGCTAGCTGCTAGTTGTTTCACCTTCTGCTCTCATTCAACACCAGTGCCTGACCTGAAAGAGTGATGTTTCATTTCATGTGTCTTAACGTTCATTATAGCAGTTGTTTCCTGATTAATTAAACACACACACACACACAAATTCATTTTCCCATCCTGCCTGAAGTCCTCTGCATTCACTGCCTATTTTTCATTTGTTTGGAGCTGCCACGTCTACACAAATGCTCAGGAACAGTAATTCGCCCCTTTCACAAATCAAAGAATGCACTGCACAACCGGCAACATCCGGTTCACTGGTTCACCATGCTATCAATTTGCCCTATTCACAATCCCACAATTCCATGCGCGACCAGCAACATCCGATGTAGTTGTTTACATAATGGCAGCAGTGAATATGTCAGCAGGAGAGTTTAAAATACATAGAAACAAGCCAATCAGGGTTCTAGATGTTGTGTACCACAATGCAGTAATCGGCAACGGCTAGACAAACAACAG
>BRDA01014224.1:33632-52568 GCA_036984385.1 Crenuchus spilurus
TAATATTTAGACACAAAGACTTGCTGTCTTGGTCACAGATGCACCAGCAAGATGTGCACCAACAATTTGTCCTCTTTTGAACTCTGGTATGTCACCATAATGTTGTGTGCATTGTAATATACTATATAACTGTGCTCTGACCTGCTAACTGAACCTTCACACTCTGCTCTTACTGGTGCAATGTGACATTAATGAAGATTGGCCACCAGACTGGTCCAGTTTAGCCATGAAACCTCCCACACTAACATGACAGGTGTTTCAGTGTCATTGTCTAACCCCTGTATCTACACTCATTGTCTGTTTTATCAGCTCCACTGATGATATTAACACTTTGTAGTTCTACAAGTACAGATTGTAGTCCATCTGTTTGGTCAGGTCCCCCACAGAGCAGTTATTATTTGGGTGGTGGATCATTCTCAGCACTTCAGTGACACTGACATGGTGGTGATGTGTTGGTGTGTGTTGCACTGGTATGAGTGGAGCAGATAAAGCAGAGTTGCTGGAGATTTTAAACACTGTTAGCTCACTGTCCTCTCTGTTAGAAACACTCTCAATGTTGGTCCACCTTGTAGATAGTGACAGTAGCTCAGTGGTTCCTGCAGTTTGTGTTGGTCATCCTCTAGTTTTTCATTGGTGGTCACAGGATGGTGTTAGCTGGATAGTTTTTGTTGGTGCACTGTTTTCACTCCAGTAGTGATGCTGAGGTGTTTAAAAACATAAACAGCTCGGCTGTGTCTGATCCACTCATACCAATACAGCACACACACACACCACCACACACACAATACTGAGAATGACCCACCACCTAAACTGAAAAACAGGTTGAAAGGAGGATAACAAAGTAAACAGAGAAACATTATAGACTACCTAATATGTTGTAGTGCAGTTTCATAATCTAGTGAAAAATACAGAACATATAAAAATCAAATAATAAAATAAATAATGGTAAATATTTTAATTTTTTTTTACAGTTTTTGGGAACCAAAATTGTAATTGAGAATAAAATATGATCAATTTTTTTTTTTTTTTTTTTTTTTTTTTTTTACTTTACTCCAGTGGTGATAAAATGTAGCATATGTCTGAGATTTAGCATCTGACTCGTTTGTTCTTGATGAGAGGTCCTAATATCTGTCCTGGATTTAACCTTAGCTTGACCTTTGCACTCCTTTCTTGGACATTTGCACATAGAATCATAAGCTTTGTCGAGTGATGTACTATGTGGTAGACAGTGTTAATCTTTCATGATTTGAATGGCTTGCCACCTGCCATTGTGCCATAGCCTTTCCTTCCCCCATCTCTCTGGCTCCACCTCCACAAAAAGGCCCCACCTGATTGCCCTGCACTGGACTTTGAGTGGTTGTTCACACAGCTGTGTCAGAATATGTGATGAGTTTTTCAGATGTCATTTGAGGAGAAATGACATGCACTGGGTACAAGGGGCTTAAAAATTTAAAAGTGGTTAGCAGCCTGAGCTTAGAGGATGGGACTGAATGCAGGTTTTTATAGACACTTGGCCAAAGCTGCATCGTGGGTGTTTTCTGGGATGAAGAGACCACCTCCCAGGCTTCTCAGGCAGGTGAGAGTTATTGGGAGTGGGCTACATTGGCTGATAATTTGAATCATTGCACGTGGCTGGGATTATGGGGCTCTTTTGTTTGTGCCAGAGCCTGGTGGGCGATGGTCCGCATCTGCCTGAATGCAAAATTTGACGCTGATGACAGCAAAGCCTTTTATTTGAAGTTGCTGACGTCTTTTCTTGTTTTTGTGCTTCTTCTCATGTTTTGTTGTTCTGGAGCATCTTTAACCTTCATCAGCATCACACGTGAACTGCTTGGCTGCTTAATCTATTTATTATGCCTGTTTTCAGAACAACTGACCCTCTGCTCATTTTATTATTCATGTAGCACAGAAATGTGTTATACTGTCATTTTCTTTCAGAGTAATATCTAATACAGGTTTTTTCTGTCACTTTTTTGTCTTTTGGATGAGTCTTTTTAAATCTTCAACATATAAAATATATTTAATTATATGTTATATATGTGTATAAATTTTTCGAGGCGTCTTATGATGTAGTTCCATGTCTTTAGATATATTGTCTGCTGTAGTCAGCTAATTTATGCTTGTTTATTTCTAAATCGAGTTGCTTGTTTAGGATTTATGCTTGACTGGAGCCGGTGGTCCTGTTCCGTCCTTGCTCTTGAATCATTTATTGCTTTTATCTAAAAGGACTAGAGTGATTGTATATATGCCATATATCATGTTGTTTTTATTTACATTATTTATGATATCATCCTTTGATCAGACAATGTGGAAGTGTGGTTATGAAGCTCTTTAAATATGGATAGGTGATATGTTGATTGATGCTCTGTATTGAACACATGAAGACATTCAAAAGCTGGGTACAGTTTAACCAAGCAATTGTTTTTGACCCTCAGGCCACCGAGAGTGAGCCGGGCGATATGGACCTCAGCGGCCTACCCGAGACGGCCGTTGACTCCGAGGAGGACGACGATGAGGAAGACATCGAACGTGCCTCCGATCCACTCATGAGTCGAGACATCGTCCGAGACTGCCTGGAGAAAGATCCCATGGATCGCACGGATGATGACATTGGTGAGAGACAAGCTTGATCAGATGGACCAGTCTTTAAAGTAGAGCTGGGCGATATGGCCAAACATTTTATCACGATAAATTTTTCTATATTGATTAATTTTGATAATTATCACGAAATAAAATTTTCTTACACTGTCATAGTTTTAAACAACATTATTCTAAAGACATCAAACTAAATACATGCAATGTTACTATTTAAAATATTAAATTGTTTATTGCCAGAACATAATATTGTAGTGTCCGGCTGGATGCGTTGAAAGGATGGACGAGAAAGACGTTTACAGTCGTCGCTTTATTGTTGAAACTTAGAATGATTGCTGTCGGCCGCAGCCACTCCAAAATAACAGGCTAGAGAGCAAAGCTAACAGGCTAATGCTAGCACTCAGGCTGACACACACACACAGCGAGCCCCCCCTCCTTCTCCTTCTCCCACAAATAGACGAGCTCACAGCGACCTCGTGCTCTCTTTCCCAACCCCACTACACTCTCCCCCAATCACACGCTTGTCTTAAACACAGTGCATTTTGGCGGCGCTGGTGAGGAGGAGCTAACAAGCAGCAGTATTAGACTTCTGAACTCACTGTCAATCTGCTTAGATGTGAAATGGAAATGAATGTTAATGCTTATCGAATTCTATTGTCCCGTCTTATCATTGTCATTGAGGGAAAACTTATCGTGAAAAAAATCTATATTGTTTTATCGCCCAGCACTATAGGTATAGGTAGGTATAGATATAGGTAGGGCCCTACCAAATATTCCAGTCTTGGTATGTCAAATATCACAGAATTCGTGGATTTTTTAAATAATAAAATTGCTATTTTTCATTGTATTTCAATGAGAGCTTTCCCCAGTCCACAGCCTAAAGATATTTGGTTTTGCCCAAGAAAGAGTCTTTAGTTATGGGTGAAGATTTCTCTCAGGAAAAAGCTGACTAACTACAGTGTAGCATCACACTTCAGTGAGGCACAGCTCACTCAAGCAGGGCAAATAATACATTGGTTCAGTTTTGGTGTAAAGAGTTTCTTTTTCTCTGTGGTAGCCCCTATTGGAAAACCTTGAAACCTTGAAAATTTTGCAACGGCAATCTAAAATGGCATATATATATATATATATAGTTCATGCATCAAGGCAGAGTGAGTGGTTCCTATGGTGTTGTTAGATGGTTGCTATAGTGTTGCTAAGCAGTTTCTGTAGTATCCCAGATGGTTGCTGTGATATCCCATGTAGTTGCTAGGGTATTTACAGCTCATTGCTGTAGTATTCCAGGTGGTAGCTAGGGTATTGATAAGTGGTTGCTATGGTAGTCCAGGTGATTGTTTTGGAGTGAACAGTAATAATAATAAATGCTCAGTTGAATAAAAATCCATCAGTTCTAGATTCTTGTCTCGTATATGAAACATGCAAATGTCACAGGTGTCCTCTCCTCATGCCTGCTGTAGGAGGTGGAGGTGATAGAGGACTGAGGAACACAGGGTGGAGATGAAGTGTGTGTTATTTTTCTAGGTCGCCAGTGCCTCCTGAAGCACATTAAACTTTGATTGACCGGCCATCTCTTTGTGCTCCTGCTCCACTCTATTGCTGAGACTCCAAATACAGTCCAGCCAGCACCCAGACAGTCCGCAGGCACACACACACACGTGCACACACACGCCCACCAGACATACACACAGTCAGCTGGGCTGCTCCAGGCCTTGCCAGGCCTGTCACACACCCGTCCAAGCCAGCCTTGATTTATTGGATGTGCCAAGCAACAGAAAGAAAATGACCGCATCTAATTCCCCCTCCTGTGAGGGCAGTTAACACTGATTGCAAATGAAGTCGTCTGAATTCATGATTTGTTTTTCTCCAGGGGGTTCAATCATATCAGAACATAGACACTGGTTAGCGAATGGAAACACTCTTTCTATTCAGAGTAGAGTGAGATGCACATGTGTGGTGCTAAAGAAAGGGCTCTTTTGATGGCTTGAAATGGAGATGAAAACTAGTTCCCCATCCTCTGTGCTGCATAGATTTAACCATCTTCAGAGCATGCTCTGCCTTTGGCGCTCAGGCATTTATGTTTTTATTTATTTATTTTTTGCTGTTATTTCTGTAGCAGCAGAAAGAGCCTCACTCTGTTCTCACTGTGTCTCATGCTGATCAGAAAGCAGTCTGTAAGAAATGAGTGAAGTAGTGCCAAGTGGCCCACTTTCCCCTTTTCTCTCCATCTCTTGCTCTTTCTGTCTGTTTCCCTCTGAGTCTATCTATGTCTCTCGCGCTCTCTCTCTCTCACCTTATGCCCTTAATATGTCTTGTCTCTCGCCCTCATCCACAGAGCAACTGCTGGAGTTCATGCACCAGCTGCCGGCCTTCGCCAACATGACCATGTCGGTCAGGAGAGAGCTGTGTGCTGTCATGGTCTTCGCTGTGGTGGAGCGGGCAGGCACCATTGTCCTTAACGATGGAGAAGAGGTCAGCTACGTTCAATATTAATATTTGCTTGTGGAGAACTTTAAAGGAAAGATTCACCATAAAATGCAATTTGCATACAAGTTTACTTCTGTAGTTTACATCAGCAACATCGTTTGTATTTCCTCTGTAGATGCAGTGCAAAATGAAATTTATGTAAACATTTTATAACATACCATTCACTCCTCTGTTCATATAAATCAAGTATGTAAACAATAATAATATTCAAATCGATACATTTTTACATGTCACTGTTCGTTCGGTCTGCTGCAGATTAGCTGCCCATTCAGGCTTAAGTGCTAAGACATCTTGTTACTGTTGCCAGTCTGTAACAAAGGTACTAGAGCAGAAACTATGTAAAAAGAGTAAACATAGAGTTCATCTTGGCTAATTGGAAGCAGAATCCCATTTCAGGCATCCACTGCGTGCAAATGTCCAAGAAGGAATGCATTTTTATTTTTGACATCCTTAAGGACATTCAAACATATTCAGTCCATTTCAGTCAACATTGCACAATAGAAGCAATTCAGTCAAGGCAGAGGTTGTAAACATAAGTCAGCCATAAAGCCTCAAGATGCAGAAATTTCAGAAACTTCAAAGGAAACAAGTCAGAAACTATTAAAATTCTCAATGACCTTCCCTCTTATTTTTGCTGATGCTTTATTATAATACCTCTCCAATATTAATACAGGTCATCTAATAAGTAAAATGCATAAGCTACAGCAAGGCAGCCTTTCCTCTCCATTCACATTTTGCCCTACTAAACCTGAATGAATGCCAGCCTTCATCGGCTTGAGATTGCAGTGTGCCTAAGGGAGAGAGAATGGGGATCACTTATCTCCTTATCGGAGTGTAGACATGCCAGCAAGAGCCATTTTCCTCCTTAATGCATCCGGACAATCGGGTCAAGGAAGGGGCTTACAGTCTGGCCAATTTTGCGGAAGCTCCAGTCAATGGGAAGAGAACAGCATGTTATTCATATGTCAGGAATACCCTCACCAGGAATGGCAGGAACTCTGTATAATGCAATGACTTTGTAAAGGGTTTATGTTGCTTCCAAATTTATTTGAAGACATGTTATTTTTCACCAAATGGTGAGTACGAGCATTCTTAGCCCTTATATAATGTAATGCATCATGCTTTCCTCATAATGTAATTTAAAGATATGTCCAACAATATTAAATTCTCATGTTCTGCAGAGGTACATAAAGGGTTGAGCTATCTTTCTTGATTAGTCTGCATATGTCGGCATTGTGTGTTTCTTGCTTGTCCTGAAGTCAGTGTCTGAAAATGGGCTTTTGCACATACAACACAAACACAGCAGTAAAAATACAATTAAAATAAAATAAATCAATATGAATGTCAGTATTACATCAATACATTTCACACATCATGTTGCCTCTGATCTTGGCAGGATAGTATGTGAAATCAACCCGTAAGGAGTAAAGCAAGCTTATGACAGGTTCATATGATGCTCTGAGAGCTTTCATTACCACCAATTTTGTGTTCTGTTTATGTTGAGATTAAATTGCTTATAATTTTCATTAGGAGTTGACTGATTATCAGCTCTTTGCTATAAGAGAAACTCTGTTTCCATGCCAAGAAAGTATTTCTTTCTACTTGCTTATCTAATGCAAAAAAATCACACTTCTGTAGTCTGACCCAATACCCCAGCCTCAGTGCGATTTTTATCATGTTCTGATTTTAAACTGTTGATTTAATGTAAGTTGCAAAAGTTGTATCCTGGTAAATGTTCACACTATAAATATCAAGTTTATGGTAATTAAATATCCGTCCCAAATATCAATTAACAATATTCTGCACTAATAATTGATATAAACACCAATTTATATATATATATATATATATATATATATATATATATATATATATATATATATATATATATATATATATATAATATTTTTTTATTATTATATTTATTAAAAAATGGATTATATATTATTATATATTAATATTTATTTATCTATTGGTCAACCCCTCATTGTTCTTCTTTGATTTAAAATCTTTTTTATATTGTGCTTTCTTTGCACTAAATATGCACTGAATTTCAGTCATTGAGGGGATAATTCCTTATTATTATTAATATTAATTTAATATAATAATAATATTAATAGTATTTATCTTATCTCCCTGGCTTACAGCTGGACTCATGGTCAGTCATTCTGAATGGCTCAGTGGAGGTGACATACCCAGAGGGCCGTACAGAGATCCTCTGCATGGGAAACAGCTTTGGTGTCTCCCCCACCATGGAGAAAGAGTACATGAAGGGAGTGATGAAAACCAAGGTGGACGATTGTCAGGTGAGACAGAGGACATTAGCGTTTTTGTTCTCTGACCAGTTCTGTACTGATTCTGCTAAACACTGCAGTCTTTGTGCAGATAAAAGATGTGTGCAGTCCTTTTTCATTCTTGGCCCATTTCAGCATTCCTGGAGAAGCAGCCCACAGGATTCTGTATTGTCTTCTGCCCAACCTCGTTTAGCTGTTATAATGGATTCACTTATGGTGTTTACTACCGAAATAATGTAGCCCTGCCCGTTTGTGTGCAGGTATAATGGAAGTGACTAGCGAAAATTTGGCAATAATTAAAACTTTGGCTGCCTTTCAGTCCACAACACTAATTAGCACGTTTCAGAAAATCCATTAGGAGTCTATTACAGCGAATTAAATTAGCTTAAAATCCTGCCCACATTGAACGTAAATCAGGTGTAAGGACAGACTGCACAATGATGGCTTTCTCTAAAAACATTTGACCTTATTGAACACTGTTATAACATATATTCTCTTTTGCTCTCTCTTCTCTCAGTTTGTATGTATAGCACAGCAGGACTACTGCTGCATCCTCAACCAAGTGGAGAAGAACATGCAGAAGGTGGAGGAGGAGGGTGAAATCGTCATGGTGAAAGAACATCGCGAGCTGGACCGCACTGGCACCAGAAAAGGACACATCGTCATCAAGGTGAGAAAAAAATATGTGCCAAGACCAGAGTAGTCTGTAATTCCTGGCACTCTACCTCGGGAGGTTCCACAAGATCTTCACACAGCCTGAAAAAAGAGGCCGCTTGGCAGTCTAACAGGAACTCTAAATTTGATTCTTCTTATTCTTAAACAAGCACTTTATTCCAAACAAATGACATTGGATGTGTTATTTTCCATAATGATGGGGATTTGTTTCTTAAACCCCTGAAGCCCCCTGATAACCATCTAAAGCCGAGGGCTTCAGTGCTTACTCCTGCGATTGACATGCTGTTTGAACTGAATTACATGAACGTGTATTGAACGTGTGCCCTAATTGATCCTTGGACGTGTAAATCTGCTGAACGGAGCATGGCTTTTAGCAGGCTGCATAGGAAGTAACTGTGATGAGCTCAGACACCTTGGTGGTTGGAGCATAAAGAAAAGATTTCCCAGTAGCTTTTTACACTGCTTACTTCTAAAGGCAGGTTTATCCTTCTGCATCAAATCTACTGTGTAGGTACCATGTAACCACACACCCTGTTCTGTAGCCTGATGTGCACCTCCCCAGAAATGTAACTACATATCATGGCAATGTACACCTCAACATCTGTGATTGGTCAGGTTGCTAACATTCACCTTCACAGCCATTTTTAAATTCTGTTGTATGAACGTGTTCAAGTTGTGGAGACATGAACCAAGAAGTCCATAAATATGAAGATTTGTATGATCCCTCATCACACTACAAAGGCCGCCACATAGCAGCAAATTAATGGTGAGAGATTTCTTTAAACATTAGTGTAGATGTAACGGAATGTATGAATAAAATAACAGTGGCATAGAAACGGCATCACCAACTAGTGTTCTGGCACTGTAAATGCAGAGATACAGTCCCAAGCGCACAAGTATAAAAGTGCACAGTGGGTGAATCTGTCCTACTTGACATATATCCAGCAAATTGGGCACTAAAAATTATGCCCAAATGGAGTTTTTTTGGTATATTATCTAGTGCACTGCATAGTGTGCAAAAGCCATTAGCTACAATGAGTCCCATTTCACATTCCTTTTCACACTATAGGGCACAACAGAGCGTCTGACCATGCACCTGGTGGAGGAGCACTCAGTAGTGGACCCAACCTACATCGAGGACTTCCTTCTCACCTACCGCACCTTTCTGTCTAGCCCCATGGTGGTGGGCAGGAAACTGCTGGAGTGGTTCCATGACCCCAGCCTCAGGGACAAGGTAAATACATGTCCACATACATATCCTGTGTGTACTGTGTGAATGACTTTCTGCTTCTCATAAATAACTGTTTCTGAGATGTAAGGTGTCTTTTATCAGAACCATCTATGTGCTCATCTTCCCAGGTTACACGGGTAGTCTTGCTGTGGGTGAACAATCACTTCAATGACTTTGAGGGTGACCCTGAAATGACACACTTTCTTGAAGAGTTTGAGAGCAATCTGGAGCGAGAGGTCAGTAGGCCTGTGTATATACAGCTAACAATTTAAACCCAACTGTTTAAAGGTCCTGACTCCTCCTTACCTCATCTTCTCTGCTCTTCAGAAAATGTGTGGGCACTTAAGACTGTTAAACATAGCATGTGCTGCCAAAGCCAAGCTGCGGGTGGTGACCCTGACCAAACCATCACGAGAAGCCCCGCTGGCCTTCACCCTGCTGGGCGGCTCCGAGAAGGGCTTCCGTATCTTCATTGAGAATGTGGAGCCGGGAAGCAAAGCTGCAGAGGCAGGCCTCAAACGCGGAGATCAGGTCTGAAGCTCTTCTGCTAACCTGTTAATGGAGTCCTACGTCTGAAACGTATACATTTGCTCTAATAAACTGTTCTTAATAGGTATTTAAGTGTGAAATTGTGATGCATTGATCTGAAGATAGCATTTAAACTTCATATGTATATTAATGTAAATGTAAAGAAAAACAAGAAAAGATTATCTATATTTCACTTCGGGGTCCTTTGATCCTCCAGTCAGAGCTGAGCTGAATTTTTGCCTGAATTTTGCAAAAAATAATGTGATTTCAATGAACATCCAGTGTGGCATTGTGATTTATACGTTTAGATAATGTTTTAAATGTATATTTCTCTTTGTACCTCAGATCCTGGAGGTAAATGGGCAGAACTTTGAGAATGTGCAGCTATCCAAAGCCAATGAAATCCTGAGGAACAATACCCACTTGTCTATTACTGTGAAAACAAATCTCTTAGGTAAGTTACACATATAACTCTTTGTTGAAACAATACATTTAAAGAGATAAAATATCCTAGAAAGAAAATTAATTCAACCTTTAATGCATATAGTTTATATTAATATATTAATGATGGTGGGTCACTGATTCAAAATTAGCTAATTCTTTTGGATTTAAGTAGGGATAGAAACTGATCCTCAACCAGTAGTCTTTCTCAGTTTTTAAGGAGCTTCTGGCCCGACCAGAGCATGACCAGGACCATGACCAAGAAGAGGAACTGGACAGGAAAAACGGGGCACCCCACATTCCCAAAATTGGAGACATTAAGAAGGCCAGTCGTTATTCCATCCCTGACCTGGCAGTGGATGTAGAGCAGGTAATGGGCCTGGAAAAAGCCAGCAAGAAGGCCAAGGCCAACACAGTGGGTGGCAGGAACAAGCTGAAGAAAATCTTCGACAAGACCCTCACAAGTATTCTACCACCCAAGCCATATAAG
The DNA here is from genome assembly GCA_036984385.1 of Crenuchus spilurus. Lineage (NCBI taxonomy): Eukaryota > Metazoa > Chordata > Actinopteri > Characiformes > Crenuchidae > Crenuchus > Crenuchus spilurus. Next base: position 44,371 of record BRDA01014224.1, read on the forward strand.
TGAGTAAAAGTGGGTTTAATACTGAGGGCAGTGTTTAATAATAAATGTGAAGAGTATAATTATATTGTGTATTGTAGGTATCTCCATATTAAGTAACACAGACTAACTGATTGTTTGTTAAGAGGTTTAGTTTGAACTCCCAAGGGTCACAGCTATCTAAAGGCCAGAACACAGCAACCCAAATAACTCCATCAAACACCAACCAAGCCAAGTCCATATACTACCGACCAAATGTTGTAGAACACCCTTAATTTTCCAGTCTTTTATTGCAGTTTGTCATTAAAGTCCAATGGATATCTTGAAATGATACAAAGGTAAGTAGTGAACTGCGAGAGGTTTAAAAATAAGGTTACCCAAAACTGAAAGTGAATTTACATTACAGAATTATACAAAAAGGCTTTTGTCAGGGAACATCAAATGGGTTAACAGGTGAAAGCTGCAGCAATGGTGGTAGATCAAACCTTGAAAGCTGGTGCTACTAAATTCTACAGAGTAAGAGGCAGCCTGAGCTACCAAATGATCCAAAACATAAGTCCAAAGTCAGTGTCAGATCTACCTCAGGAAAAAAGAACAAGATGGTCAGCTTGAAAACATGGAGCGGCAGCACAGTCTCCAGACTTAAACCCCATCTAGCTGATTTGGGATGAACTGGAGAGAAGAGTGAAAGCAAAGCAAACCTTCCCAAAGATTTGGGAAGAACTGTCTGAAGAATATTTGATGTCTATTGTAGAAAGAATGCAACAAGTGTGTTCAGCTGTTATATCTGCCAGCGGTGCTGCTTTGTGTCCAAAGTTTAGACACATTTTGGTCTATAAGTTGATTCCATGATGTCTAACTTAACTCGTATTCTTTCATTTCAGATTGCAATGAGACATTAAACTGAAAAAAAAAAAACTGGAAAAATTGGGGTGTTCTAAAACATTTGGCCAGTAGTATACATATACACACACTACAATATATCTTATAAAATAATTCATCTTGTACACTATACCTCATAAGGCAATATATACAATTACCAAGATATGAAATTACACATTGATTGAAGATATGACCCATACAGATGTGTATGATAATAGATTTATATTACATTATATCATGTTCACATTTCTGTAATATAAGAAGCATGACACCTGGTAATAATGATGTATAATGTAACTGATGTGGTCTCCTGCAGTGATGTTGGTGTAGGCCAATCCCAAGATGACAGCATTGTGGGACTGAAGCAGTCTAAGCAGATCCCTCCTGCTCTTCCAGTCAGCGGAAACCTGTCATCCAGCAATCCTGACCTGCTGCAGTCTCACCATCGCATATTGGACTTCAATAACCAGCCAGGTAAGACCATAATGACTTTGACTTTAAGTCATGGGTCAAGTGGAAAGTGGCAGGGTGTTTATTATAAGATTGCAAAACACATCAGTTTGCAGTTGTGCTTTAGAGGAACTGCATATAACAGTTTAAGAAGCTCTTTCTCTGCTCTTACCATCCATCATTGCTTTTACAACATGGACTTACATCTGATCTCACATTGTCCTAAATCTCTTCCAGAGCCAGTTCCTACAAGTGAGTATTTCTTCGCTGGTTCTCTAGTAACTCTTCGTAATCAGCACATAAATCAAATTGCTCTCTGTTTGCAATCTTCTTCTGAAAAAATGTCTGATTCTTGGGAAAATCTCTGCCAAAAATATCACTGAATTATATGGGTATAGTGAAGTTTTAGGTCTGATTACAAATAATTCCAAATAATAATTAAAAAAATATGTATAGTGCCACATAAAAAATGAGAATATTATGAAAATGTCATGATTATAATTTAATTTAAAAAGGTCAACTGTCATATTTTATATTCATTACACAAAGTGACATCAAGCCTTTTTTGCTTTAATGTTAAACCGTATCAACATCACTTTACATGTTATGAATATAAAATATGACAGTTTACCTTTTTTAATTAAATTAAATTATGAACATAAATTGAATTTCCAATATTCTAATCTTTGCTTATGAACTAGTAATACATTTATACCCTTTAAAAATGATTGTGTGCTTTATTAAATATCACTTTGATTGATCATGTGACATCAACTCATTTTTAAAGCCCTAATGATTCTCTTTCTGTGGTCCTGATTTTGCTTCCTATGATCATTTATCTTGCACAAATTTGGTGGGGCTGCATGCAAAAGTACTTCTTAAACGATGTCTAAAAATCAATGATGTTATTAATAATATATGACTGCTAACATGGACCAATTAGCATTATGTATCATGCCAAATGGTCCCTGGCAGCTTTCATTAATTGTTAGCTGTGTTTTTGAAGTGGATGGCTCCTTTAATCTTAACACCAGACATGTTAATGTTGTGGCTGTTAGTTAAAGCCTCATCCAGTCTATTGATTTGGGTGTTTGTACTTCCTTTTAGTGGCTCATTGATCTGATAAAATCAGCCATGACTCATATGATGCTCCCTTTGTGTTTGCTAATTTATTCTAAATACTTGAAAAGAGGCAATACTCCTGGGCAAAAAGGTGCTTAACCCAAAATTACAGAATATTAAGCTTTTATTTGCTATTAAAGTATTACTAATAAGACTGTAAAATATAAATCTCTACTTGTGGATATACTCCACCCCTGGTTCTATGTAGGAGCTTGTGTTTGGCTGCATCAGATGTGGTTAGATTAACAAATATCCTAATCTTTTAGGGGAAAAAAACAATCCTTTAGATATTGTGGGTAATGTTGAATATCTAGACATGGGTAGGCTTGATCTTTATATCAAACATTTCAATCTTTTTGTGATTTTTATTTTTGTATATAACAAGAATTACAAGCTTTTTCTGCAAGAAAAGTTCACTTCAGTAAAAAGTAGTGATGAGTAAATGGTGGCTTAGCCGAGCTCGTTAGCTGGTTTGCTCGTTAGCTGGTTTGCTCGTTAGCTGGATGCATTTTCCCCATAAGAATACATGTAAAACTGATTAATCCGTGTCAGCCGGCCAATATACAGTATACTTTAATATGCTAAATAATGTGTTTATATGGGTTTTTTAAAACATAAACGAGACAACGACGGCGCTCGTGTAGGCTGGCCGCTAATGAGAGGGAAACTGACGGTGCTCGTGTAGGCTGGCAGCTAAGGAGGACGGGTGTACGTGTATGGCATGGTTACACTTATCATATGAAAAGTAAAATGTATCTAACTTTCTTGTTCACTACCTTTTGCTACCTTAGTGTCACTTTCACTAGTACTTTCACTTTTACTGAACAGCGGTCAAAGGTATTGTCTGACCTCTTCTTCTACGCTAATATCTAGGGGATGCTAAGACCGCAGCGCCCCTAGCGGTTGGCATAATTGAATACATTTACGCTACTCGTTGCTTGGAATTTTACTCGTTACCTGGAACAAAAATATTCCGAGATCTCGACTCGTTACCTGGAATACTCGTTAGTAGAGTTGCTCGTAAGTAGGGTTACCACTGTAATTTACTGTAATTTACTAACCACTGTAATGTACTGTAAATACTAGTACAACTCTAGTATAATTTTTTCGCATCTGTACTTTCCCACTATTGTAAGTCGCTTTGGATAAAAGCGTCCGCTAAATGCAATGTAATGTAATGTAATTTGATATTCTTGATTTCTGATTTTTCATGAACTGTAAGCCACACTGATCAACGGTAATCAAAAAAGACTAGAAACATGTTATGTTACATGTAATGATTATAAAATATGACCTTACATTTTTGAGCTATGAACATTTTCCATAACGTTCAAATTTTTTGGGAAGCACTTGTATTAGCATAGTTAACGTGATTAAAATGCTCATCAGTAACACATGTAAAAGGATGGTGGCACAGATTAGTATTATACATAGTATGTGAAAGGTTTCTGTTCTCCTTTTCAGACATGTCAGACCAGGTTCTGCGCGTTTTCAAGGCAGATCAGCAGAGTCGTTACATCATGATCGGGAAGGACACTACAGCCAAGGAGGTTGTGGCTCAGGCCATCCGTGAGTTTGCCCTCACCGCTGCTCCTGAAGCTTATTCTCTGTGCGAGGTCTCCGTCACTCCTGAGGGTGTGATTAAACAGCGCAGACTGCCTGAGCAGCTCTCCAAACTGGCCGACAGGATCCAGCTGAGTGGCAGGTACCACATAAACTCAGAGTGGACAGAATATGAAATATGCTGTGTTAGTGGTATTTTTCCATATTTGTACTTGATGTAATTAACCCACATTCACTAGAGTAGAAAAACCAACAATCCAAACATATATTTTAGTTCATTTGAATTGCAGTTGTGAAAGTAGCTTATTTTAAAACTAGATTAATTAAGTCTACAGGTATAATTGTTGCTTCAAGTCAGTTAAGATTTCAGCTGTATATAAGTACACTGCTAAAGGAAACATCATTCCTCCAGGACCATCACAACAAACATAATACATGCAAAAGACCGACAATAATATTACCCAGTATGAAGGACAGGACCAAGAAGGCTCACCAGACACCGGAGCACTGACCAGTACTGATACTGATACAGTACTAACAAGCAATACAATTACTTTTTAGCTGCAGACTTTTTAATTGTGATGTGCAAAGTGGCAAATAATTATAAATACAGCATTTGTGCTACATTATTAAATAAAATTCAGCAAATACCGTGTGTGTGTGTGTGTGTGTGTGTGTGTGTGTGTGTGTGTATATACTGAAATGTTCATCTTAGGTGCATGTCCACTGTGAGAGACATAATCTAAAAGAAAAAATCAGAAAATCACAATGTATGATTTTTTAATCATTTATTTGTGTGATATCCCCTCTCACCCTCAGGTACTATTTGAAGAGCAACATGGAGACGGAGACTTTATGTTCAGATGAAGATGCTCAGGAGCTGCTGAGGGAGAGTCAGATTAGCCTGCTGCAGCTCAGCACCGTCGAGGTGGCCACACAGCTGTCCATGAGAGCCTTTGAACTGTTCTGCGCCATTGAGCCCACAGAGTACATCGACGACCTGTTTAAACTGCGGTCGCGATCCACTGGACCCTCTAGCCTTAAGCTCTTTGAGGAGGCCATCAACCGAGAGACCTTCTGGGTGGCCACTGAGGTGGTGAGGGAACCCAACCAGCTGAAACGTATGAAGATCGTCAAACACTTCATCAAAATTGCTCTGCACTGCCGCGAGTGCAAAAACTTCAACTCTATGTTTGCCATTATCAGGTGAGAGGAATTGTGTGAGAATGTTTAAGATTTGTTCTGCATAATTGAGATGCACAATGATTTCAAAATCATCCTGGTATGTGAACATCAGAGCAATGATTAGATTTCTAACTGTTTCATGATGTATTTGTTGTGTTCTGGAAGAGTATGCAGTAGAACAGAAATAGAAGGGCTAATATACTGACTGTCTCACAATTTCAATCAATTCACTCTATTTGTAGCCCTCTACAAATGTGTCATATGTTAATCTAGACGAGCTCATTCTGCTCAATAAACTCTGCAGAGACTTGTTCAGTTGCTGTTAGAAGTGTCAGATTGCTCACCATGTATGATCTCCTTTGTGTTTTTGCAGTGGTCTGAATCTGGCGCCCGTATCCAGATTGCGTGGTACGTGGGAGAAACTGCCCAGTAAGTATGAGAAGCTCTTTAGTGATCTGCAGGACCTGTTCGACCCTTCCAGAAACATGGCCAAGTACCGGAATGTTCTCAACAGCCAGAACTTACAACCGCCAATCATTCCTCTCTTCCCTGTCATCAAGAAAGACCTAACGTTCCTTCATGAGGGTAAAGAAACTTTGATATTAAGATTGACTTAAAGGCAAAAATCAAATTGATAGTTTTACGTTACCGTAAATGCTGTGGATCAGTCATGTCATGATTGGTATTTGCACTGGAACTACAAGGCCAAGGCTGCTAACAAGTGATAGAAGCTTTATAATATACTCACCTGTTAGCATTGGGTACATTTTATGCTTTAAACACTACACGTAACTCAAATCCAGTTGAATTGTTAAGTAAACTCCGATAGATGTCTGTTTTCTGTAGCGGTGGGTAATCCAGGTCCAGAAAGTAAAATCCATCCCAGGATTTTGCTCCAACTTCACGTGTGTTTTCTGCAGCACATCTGCAGCGGAACCAACAAGGCAGTTGAAACAAAATCCTGGGGTGGATTTTTACTTTCTGGACCTGGATTACCCACCTCTAGTTTTCTGATACTGTATACATACAAATGTACAAAATCAAGGTTCATGTGGAACAGGGGTGCCCAAATCTCATCCTGGAGACTTATCACTTTCCAGAGTTTAGCTCCTACCTTAATATAACACACTTGGACCGGTTAATGAAGACTTTCAGAGTGATTATCAATCTCAAATGTGTTGGATCTGAACTCTTCAAGATATTAGATCTCCATGAAAAGGGTTAGTCGCTCCGCAAATTGTATGAATAAATCTTTTAAGCCAAAATATCCAGCCGATAGTGGTCCTGTGGTCAGTTTCTGATGAGTGATTGATATTAGTACATTAGTGCATGTTGTGTGGTTGAAATTGTTTACACTGTTCTCTGACTTGAGGCTATACAAAGATATTTAAAAAGCTCCAAATTAGATTTTTAAAAGCAAATTTAGACACATCAGTAAGAGTAGAATTCTAAGAAAGTTATTGCCAATTTGTACTTGAGAATGCCACAAGTTTTGTATTTGCTTTAAAATAGCATAAGAGCATCCTGTCTTTCTTTAGGCAATGATTCCAAGGTGGATGGCCTGGTGAACTTTGAGAAGTTGCGTATGATTGCTAAGGAGATCAGACATGTGGGTAGGATGGCTGCAGTCAACATGGACCCTGCACTGATGTTCCGCACCAGGTGGGTGTTTGAACAGACCTTCTCCGAGTATCCCATTCTGTTTGGTCCAGTCTGTTGGCTGAAGCCTGTAGACCACTGAAGAGCATTTAGCACACTTCACAGCTCCATGCATTCACACACATACACACACAGGCTTTCACTGGAGTTTCTGACTTTCTGCAGACATCTGTGTGTATGTGTTTTATGTGCAACTGTATATATATATATGCGACTGTGTACATTGTTTGTTTCATGCTGAGGTAATTGTTCTTGTGTCTGTGGGCTTCTGGTGCTGCTCACCTTGGTACTCTTTGTCTTTTTCTCGTCACCTAAGCATGTCTCCCTCTCTCTTTGTCTGGCTTTCCTTTTTTCCTCATCTGATTCTCTCTCCCCACCCTCTCTATGTCTCCCCCTTCTCTGTCTCTCTCTCTCTCCCTCCTTTGCTCCGCCCCCACACGTCACTGTTCATGGCTCTCCCTTACAGGAAGAAGAAGTGGAGGAGTTTGGGGTAAGTGCGGTGACCTCTGATCTTCAGCCCCATTACCTCCTTGCTCACACGCACTCCTCCCTTCTCATCTTTAATTTCAGCTTCAGCTGCATTTCTTCCCCTTTTCTGTTTGGTTTTTCTTTTTCTTTGTTTGTATGCGCCTCTCGCTCTGGACAGACAGCTGTCTGAGAGCGTGACTGCGATCACTTTTGCTACACCGGGTCATTTCTATAAACCAGCACTAAAACAGTTCATCAAAAAGTGTCTCCACTAACACCTTGTTTCTTCTTACATGGTTGATTTTGAGTTTTGCACTAGCACAGCTGAAGCATTTTGCATGACACTTTATTTTGTACTATTTGGTACTAGACACAATGTGATGCGTCATGATCCATCTTAGCAAAAGTGATTTGTTTTAACCACAAATAACCTCCAGCTACAGTACTTACCAGAGCAGCATGTCTTTACCAAGGTTTTATTTCAAGTGCTGTGTGTGTGTTTGATTTAAGTTCATTTGTGTGCGACTTGCATCAAAGTCCTTCTAGGCAAACCTGGTCCCTTGATGGTCATTTTCTTTTGCAATTCGTCCCGCCATTCAAGAGCAGTATGTTTCTGAATGAGAACAGATTTTTACACACAAAACTAAAAGCCTGTTTCAAAAACGATTTAAAATCGCTGATAAAATCAGACAAAAGTGATGTCAACTGTTTGTATTGTTTCATTCTCGTAACCAGTGTTGGGAACGTTACTTTAAAAAAGTAATTAGTTATAGTTACTCACTGCTTGTTCAAAAAAGGAACTTAGTTAATAACTGAATTACTCTATAATAAAAGTAACTCGTTACCAGGGAAAGTAACTATTTGCATTACAGTTAAAAAAAGTTATTTGTCAA